>PVLC010042675.1:0-12850 GCA_004027655.1 Graphiurus murinus | reverse complement strand
TCTTTATTTTGAAACCGAGTCTCACTAAGTTGCGGAGTGCCTCACTAGGTAGCTGAGGCTGGCCGCGAACCCACATCCTATAGTCTCTGCCTCCCAAGTACTGGGATTACTTGACCAGCCTCAGCTACTTAGTGAGGCACTTTGCAATTTAGTGAGACCCTGTTTCAAAATAAAAATTAAAAAATAGGGCTGGAAGCCCGGCGTGGTGGCGCACGCTTGTAATCCCAGCATTCGGGAGGCTGAGACCGGAGGATCCGGGTTCGCGGCCAGCCTCAGCTACCTAGTGAGGCACTCCGCAACTTAGTGAGACTCGGTTTCAAAATAAAGAATAAAAAAAAAAAAATAGGGCTGGAGGTGTAGCTCGGAGGTAGAATGCCTCTGAGTTCAATCCCCAGTACCACAAAAAAAAAAAAAAAAAAAAAAAAAAAAAAAAAAAAAAAAAAAAAAATAGGGCTGGGAGTGTAGCTCTGAGGTAGCATGCCCTTGGGTTAATCCTTAGTACCAAAAAAATAAAAAAAAATAAAAATAAAAATTTCTCCGCCACTTAGTGAGACCCTGTTTCAAAATTAAAAAAATAAAATAAAATAGAGCCGGGTGTGGTGGCACACGCTTGTAATCCCAGCATTCGGGAGGCTGAGACCGGAGGATCCGGTTCTCAGCCAGCCTTAGCTACCTAGTGAGGCACTCCGCAATTTAGTGAGACTTGGTTTCAAAATAAAGAATAAAAAATAGGACTTGGGGTATAGCTCGGAGGTAGAACGCCCCTGAGTTCAATCCCCAGTACTGCAAAAAAGAAAAAAAAAAAAAAAAGAGCCGGGCGTGGTGGCACACTCCTGTAATCCCATTACTAGGAAGGTTGATACAGGAGGAATGCAGGTTCGAGGACAGCCTCTGCAAGTAGTGAGACTCTCATCAATTTATGGAGACACTGTTTCCAAATAAGAAATAAAGCTGGACTTGGTGACTCACACTTGTAATCCCAGTACTTGGAAGGCTGAGACAGGTCAGCCTGAGCTACTTAGTGAGGTCCTGAGCAATTTAACGAAATCATTGTTTCAAAATTAATAATAAAAAAATAGCCGGGCGTGGTGGCGCATGCTTGTAATTCCAGTACTTGGGAGGCTGAGACAGAAGGATCACAGGTTCTCGGCCAGTCTCAGCAACTTGTGAGGCCTTCTGCAACTTAATGAGACCCTTTTTCAAAATAAAGAAGAAGCCGGGCATGGTGGCGCACGCTTGTAATCCCAGCATTTGGGAGGCTGAGAACGGAGGATCCAGGTTCGAGACCAGCCTCAGCTACCTAGTGAGGCACTCCATAACTTAGTGAGACCCGGTTTCAAAATAAAGAATAAAAAATGGGGCTGGGGTATAGCTTGGAGGTAGAATGCCCCTGAGTTCAATCCCTAGTACCGCAAAAATAAATAAATAAATAAAAATAAATAAAAAAATAAAGAAGAAAAAATAGAAGCCGGGCGTGGTGGCACACGCTTGTAATCCCAGCATTTGAGAGGCTCAGACCTGAGGATCCGGGTTCGTGGCCAGCCTCAGCTACCTAGTGAGACCCTCCGCAATTTAGTGAGACCCGGTTTCAAAATAAAAAATAGAAGCCGGGCGTGGTGGCACACGCTTGTAATCCCAGCATTCGGGAGGCTGAGACCAGAGGATCTGGGTTAGCGGCCAGCCTCAGCTACCTAGTGAGGCACTCCGCAACTTGGTGAGACTCGGTTTCAAAATAAAGAATAAAAAATAGGGCTGGGGATGTAGCTCGGAGGTAGAATGCCCCTGAGTTCAATCCCCAGTACTGCAAAAAAAAAAAAAAAAAAAAAAAATAGGGCTGGGGGTATAGCTCAGAGGTAGAATGCCCCTGAGTTCAATCCCCAGTACCGCAAAAACAAAACAAAACAAAAAATAAATAAAAAAATAAAAAATAGGGCTGGGAGTTGGGCGTGATGGCTCATGCTTATAATCCCAGTACTTAGGAGGCAGAGGCAGGAGGATTGCAGGTTCGAGGTCAAACTCAGTTACTTAGTGAGACCCTCTGCAGCTTAGTGAGACCCTGTTTCAAAATAAAGAATAAAACTGGCCGGGTGTGGTGGCGCATGCTTGTAATCCCAGCTTTCAGGAGGCTGAGACCGGAGGATCCGGGTTCGAGGCCAGCCTCAGCTACCTAGTGAGGCACTCCGCAACTTAGTGAGACTCGGTTTCAAAATAAAGAATAAAAAATAGGGCTGGGGGTATAGCTCGGAAGTGGAACGCCCCTGAGTTCAATCCCCAGTACCACCAAAAAAAAAAAAAAAAAAAAAAAAAAAAGAATAAAACATAGGCTGGGAATGTAGTTCAGAGGTAGAATGCCTCTGGTTCCAATCCCAAGTTCCACACACACACACAAATAAATAAACAAATAAATAAATAAATAAATAAATAAATGTTCTGGGGGTATAGCTTGAAGGTAAAATGACCCTTGGCTCAATCTCCAGCACCAAAACAGGAAAAAGAAAAAGAACAAATGTTAACCTGGTTATGGAGAAATTGTAACTCTCAAAGATAGTTAACAAGAATGTGCAAGCCGGGCGTGGTGGCGCACGCTTGTAATCCCAGCATTCGGGAGGCTGAGACCGGAGGATCCAGGTTCGCGGCCAGCCTCAGCTACCTAGTGAGGCACTCCACAACTCAGTGAGACTCTGTTTCAAAATAAAGAATAAAAAGGGGCTGGGGGTGTAGCTCGGAGGTAGATGCCCCTGAGTTCAATCCCCAGTACCGGAAAAAAAAAAAAAAAAGAATGTGCAATAGTTTAGCTACTGTGGAAAACAACTTGCTGGTTCCTGAAAAAAGGTTAACAGGATTATCATATGACCCAGCAATTCCACTAATACATATGTGCACATAAAATGAAAACAGAGCTGGGCGTGGTGGCACACGCTTGTAATCCCCACATTCAGGAGGCTAAGACCAGAGGATCTGGGTTTGTGGCCAGCCTCAGCTACCTAGTGAGGCCCTCCACAACTTAGTGGGACCCTGTTTCAAAATAAAGAATAAAAACTAGGGCTGGGGGTATAGCTCGGAGGTAGAATGCCCCTGAGTTCAATCCTCAGTACCGCAAAAAAAAAAAAAAAAGAAAAAAAAATAAAGAAAGAAAGAAAACAGGAACTCATGCCAAGCATGGTGGCTCATGCTTGTAATCCCAGTACTTGGGAGGCTGAGACAGTAGGATCACAGGTTCCCAGTCAGCCTCAGCTACTTATGCCCTCTGCAATTGTGTGAGACCCAGTTTCAAAAATAAAGAACTAAAAATAGGGCTGGGGGGGTAGCTCAGAGGTAAAATGTTCCTGGGTTCAGTCCCCAGTACCACACACACAAAAAAAGAAAACAGGAACTCAAACAAATAGTTATTTAAAATGTTCAGTATGGCACTATTCACAATAGCTAAAAGGTGGAAACAACCCAAATGTCCATCAAGAGATGACTAGATACGCAAATTGTGGTACAATATACGATGGGAAGTTACTCAGTCATAAAAAGGATGAAGTTCTTATTTATGGTACAAGATAAATAAACTTTGAAAATGTTATGCTAAGTAGAGAAAAAAAGACAAAATATCATATAGTATATCATTTCATTTATATAAATTACCCAGAACAGATAAATCCATAGAAACAAAGACTTGTGGTTGCCAGTGGCTTGGAATAAGGGAGATGGTGAGTAACTGCTCAATGGGTATGGAGTTTGATTTATTTATTTATTTATTTATTTATTTATTTATTTATTTATTTATTTATTTATTTATTTATTTTGCAGTACCAGGGATTGAACCTAGGGGCATTCTACCTCAGAGCTATATCCCCAGTCCTATTTTTTTTATTCTTTTTTTTTTTTTTTTTTTTTTTTGCGGGACTGGGGGATTGAACTCAGGGGCATTCTACCTCCGAGCTACACCCCCCGCCCTATTTTTTATTCTTTATTTTGAAACCGAGTCTCACTAAGTTGCAGAGTGCCTCACTAGATAGCTGAGGCTGGCCGTGAACCCAGATCCTCCTGTCTCAGCCTCCCAAATGCTTATATTACAAGCGTGCGCCACCACGTCTGGCTCCTATTTTTTTTTATTCTTTATTTTAAAACAGGGTCTAAGTTTCAGAGAGTCTTACTAAGTAGCTGAGGCTGGCTGCAAACTTGTATCCCCCAGTCCCAGTCTCCTAAATACTAGGATTACAAGTGTGTGCCACCAGGCCCGGCTTTATTTATTTATTTATTTATTTATTTATTTATTTATTTATTTATTTATTTATTTATTTATTGCGGTACTGGAGATGGGACAAGCTCAACTCTTCTCCAGGTCTCTGGAGAAAATAATTAGGCTCTCTGGGTGAGATCTGGAATGCCAATTTAAGGGAGTGAAATGCAATGTCTCGTGGGGCTCCACTGTACGGGTTTGGAACACAAGAGGGCGCCAGTCGGACCCGTCCCACAACCAGCAGAGTTTTGGGCAGAGACCCTCGGTGCGCGGGACCGCCTGGGCGCGGGATTCGAGGGCTGCTGCGCGAAGTCCCAGGGGCTCCGGCCTTTCGGGGAGCCTTGCCCTCTCCTCTTCCTTTCCAGGGCGAACTGGTCCTGGAAGGCGCCTGGGAGGGTGTGAGCGCCTGTGGAGGGGACAGGAGCCCATCTGGGGCCCCCGAAGAGCGGCGGGAGCCGTGGCCGCCGGGACGGCGCGGTCCCACTCGCCAGTGTGGAAGCGGAGGCAGCTGTTCTCCCAGGCGGCCGTGGGGGGCAGCAGAGGGGACGGCGACAGGTGCGAGAGCCCCTCCCGGGTAGAAGTGGAAAGGCGGGCTCCGCGGTCGGTTCCCAGGCTGGAAACCACCCCCGCCCCCCAGCCAAATCCCCCGGAGAGGCCGAGCCGGCGCCGGGTCTGCGGGAGGAAGCGGCCGGAGACAGTGCGATTTCACGCGTCCTCTGCGGCTCGGGTTCCTGGGCAGGGTGGATGAGTTATGGGGCTTTGGGTCCCGGGGAAACTGAGGTGGCCCGAGCGCGAAGCAAAAAAAACAAAAACCAAACAAACAAAAAAAACACCCTCCCAGTCACAAACACTCCGAGATACATTCAGAGAAAATCCCTCAAGTGATCCGACCGGCTAGGGGAGTTGAGTGATTTGGTTATGGGCGAGGCCAGCCTTCAGGGGGCCGGGCCTCGCAGAGCTCTCCCCACCCGCCCTGGGGGCGCTTCGATCGCGATCGCCCCTTCGCCCAGCTCGGGAGGAGGTGCCGGAGCGAGACCCCTCCTCGCCCTGCCTAGCCGCGCTGCGGGGCGCGCTCGGGCCGTCCCGGACTCCCGCGATCCCAACTCCAGCCTCGCACCGGAGGGGGCGCGGCCGTGACTCACCCCCTTCCCGCGGCGTTCCCTCCTCCCTCTCCCAGACGTAACCCTCCCCTGCCATCCCGCTCCGGACTCCGGCTCCGGCTCCGGCTCCGGCTGCAGTCTGCAACCTCCGCTGCCGCCGCCACCAGTTCGCTGGCGGCTCAGGTGGCTGCTGCTTCGATGTCCTAGCCCAGGGGTCCCCGGGCCGGACTCGACTGGATCCCCTTCACCCTCCGCAGGAGTCATGAGGACGATCGGGGCTCTGCAGGTGCTGGGCTTCTTTCTCAGCCTGGCCCGGGGCTCCGAAGTGGGCAACTCGCAGGCAGGTAAGTGGCGCGCGAGCGCCAGCAGGCTGGAACCCCGGAGCCCGACCCGGGTGCGTGCAGACCCTTGAAGGCAGGCGCAGGGCTTCTGGCGTGCGGGGCTGTGGGTGCGACCTCGGGGCTGCTGCGAACACCTGGGAGGGGACACCTTCAGGCTCGGGTCTTCGCGTGGTACCGGCAGGGTCTGCTTTTCTGGACCCCATTCCTCCCCCCCAGGACGTCACAGACCCTCTAAGTGGTCTCGCCTGATAGGGCTGATGCTGAAAACGGAGTTCGCACTTCTGAGGGGCCTTGCAGGAGCGCAGCAGGGACCTCCTTTCTGTAAACGTGAGGGGCTGGTGCGAAGGGGGATCTTGATGGAAGGGTCTCAGCTGGATCTCCAGCGCCCCCCATCTCCTCCCACTCCAGGTTTCGGCATCCCCTAGTTTCGTTGTTTTGCGGACAGGGCGGAGCTATGGGAGGGTTGGAGGGGGTTGTTGTTTTCTGGTGTTGGAAAAACAGGTATGGCACCTCCTCTTCCGTGAGTGGGCCTGCCCTGGGGAGGGCTGAGATTAACCGGAGGGCCAAGTCCAGGTGACATCAGGGTGAGAGGCCCAACAGAGGCTGGCTGCCCAACTTTCCTTCAAAATAAAGCTGGCTGGTCCCCAACTTGACCAACTTCCTTTTGTCAAGACCTGGGTCAATTCAACTAATATTCACTGAGCATCTACTATACATACAAGAACCCTGGGCCAGGACCTGTAGGGGAAAGGACATTCAGACTTTATTTCTGTTCCTCCATCTTTTCTATCTGGTAGCTGAGGGCCAACTGGGCACCTCTCCCACCTTCTGAGCATTCTGTCCTGGGAAGTCCTTCTTGGGCCCCACTCCAGCCACTCCTCCATTCTGTTTATTGTTTAACTCCAGACACAGTCTTGGGTTGCTCATCTCTATCCCTCTTCTCCCTGGCTTGCCATCTGAGCCCACCACTTTGTGGGGGTTTCAGGGACCCTGGACACCTGAATGGTGCAGGCATTGGTGGAATGAGTCCTGTTGATCTCCTCCCCTCCTCCCCGCTCTAGGCTTGGAGTTTGGCACAACCAGGGCCCCTTTGCCAGGGTGGGAGTGGGAGAAACCACCTGTGCTGTCCCCACAGTTGCCGGGTCTAAATTTAGCCCCTGGGATCTTGAGATGTGAACACTCCCAGCTGGTGGAAAGGGGTGGTCTAGGGACTGGAGTGGGAGGGGCCGGTGGAATGACTACCACTGTCCCATCCAGACCCCTGGAATCCTCAGCCAGGAACTCAGGAGTTCCAGATTCTAGCCACCCTGCCTGAGAGAGGCTGGAGGCAGGCATGGTTGGGTCTCTACCCTTTATCTGGATTCTGCAGCCTCTGGGCATCCGGCCCTGTCTCAAGCCTTCTATAGCCCCTTTGTCCCTGCCGTGATGGGGGTGGGGGACCTTCGAGGGGAGGCCTCTGGTTGAGGAGGGGCTGGAGATTCCTGCTGTGTCCCACCCCCAGTGCACTTTACTAAAGAAGGGTCCTTTACACCTCCGACCGGGTGCTTCTGGTTCCTGGGTGCAACAGAGATTTTTCTAATCCCCTTCCTCCTGCCCTCCTCCCCAGGTTGCCCGGTTCCTCCCCAGAGCTGTTGTTTCTACTCCTTCCCTGCCCAGGCCCTTTGCCCCCTTTGTGAGATATGGACTTTACCCCCAGGTGGCAGGGAGCTGGGACCTGTAACACTGTGGCCTTCCAAGCACAGACACAAAGTCTGCAGGAGTGCAGGGCAGGTGGGACAGTTCTGTCACCTGCAGTACCTCCTGATAAGGATACAAAGGGCAGACCCAGATAGATTTCTGGGCCAGCAGGGAAGCTGGGTTCATGTTTGTGTGCCTGTGTGGGTGTCCTCTAGCATGGATGCACACACAGGCACACACACAGGCACACACACACACACACACACACACACACACACACACACAAAACCACTTCCCTGAGCAAAAATCTTGGCTCCTCCTTTATCTGGGGAGAAGGGTTGGCACCTTCAGTTAGAAGAGGGGGTGTCCTGCCAGGAAAGGGGTTGGGGTGGGGCTGTTCTAGAAATGACTAACCTTCCTAGTCTCTTTCAGTTCAGCACAAGGACCCTGGAGTTCCCAGGTTTCCCTGGGAGCTCCTCACCTGTTTACCTCTCTCTACTGAGACTACCCTGGCCCTTCATGGGTAATGATAGGAAGGGGAGCCCTGACAGACCAAGTGGTCAGACTCCAGGTGTAAGTAGCAGAAGGGTTGGGGCCTCTCAGCCTCTCTCCCGCTAAGCACATTGGCCTCTTGCTGAGCTGTCACTGCCTCAGGGAAGGGTGGTAGCAACAGGTGGTATCTACCCCCCCCACGCCTCCCCCATGGGTCTTTGACTGAGCTGGAGAAAGGAGACAGGGTCCAAGACTTCCCATGGCCGCTGTCCTCCAGCTTTACAAAGAAAAGTGAAAGCCAACACTACCTCATGCACCCTCTCATCTTGTCTAAGGGCTAGAGCCAGGTGAGGATTGCTGGGTTGGAAGTCTTTTTTTTTTTTTTTTTTTTTTTGCAGTACTGGGGATTGAACTCAGGGGCATTCCACCTCTGAGCTACACCCCCAGCCCTATTTTTTTATTCTTTATTTTGAAACCGAGTCTCACTAAGTTGCGGAGCGCCTCACTAGGTAGCTGAGGCTGGCCGAGAACCCAAATCCTCCAGTCTCAGCCTCCCGAATGCTGGGATTACAAGCGTGCGCCACCACGCCCAGTTTGGAAGTCTTTTTAATGAATCTCTTGAAGCTAGGACAGGCTGGTGGCCATGCACACCTAAAATGTCTGTACTTGGGAGAATGAGACAAAAGGACCCATAAGATTGAGACTAGCCTCAGCAACTTAGTAAGACTCTGTTTCAAAATAAAAATAAAATTTAAAAAGCTGGGCATGGTGGCACATGCTTGTAATCCCAGTACTTGGGAGGCCGAGGCAGGAGGATCGAAGCAGCCAGCCTCAGCTACTTAGTGAGGCCTTCCAAAACTTAGTGAGACCCTGTTTCAAAATAAAAGAATAAAACTGGGCTGGGAATATAGCTTGGAGGTAGAATGCCCCTTAATTCCATCCCCAGTATCACACACACACAAAAAGGCTGGGGATATAGCTCGGAGGTAGAATGCGTCTGGGCTCAATCCCTAGTACCTCCTCCCCCAAAAACAAATCTCTTCTGACAATGAAATTGGGCAGAAGGTTTAAGAGTAGGGGTCTGCTCACTTGTAATCCCAGTACTTGGGAGGCTGAGACCAGAGGAGCTGGGTTCTCGGCCAGCCTCAGCTACTTAGTGAGGCATTCCACAACTTAGTGAGACCCTGTTTCAAAATAAAGAATAAAAAATAAAGACTGGTGGTGTAGCTCGGAGTTAGAATGCCCCTGAGTTCCATCCCCAGTACCACAAACAACAACAACAACAAAAAGAGTAGGGTCTGCTGCAACTCTAGGCTTCTCTGTTTTGGGGGCTGGAAAAGGATGCTGAGGGAGCTGGAGCATTTTGGGATAGGGGAAGGGAAAGGGAAGGGAAGCCAGAGTTTAGGAAGGGGGAGGCTGCCAGCTCCTTATCTTCCAGCTTTAAAGACAAAGCTACCATTGACCCCCACCACCGCCCGAGTTCCCCCTTCCAGTGAGGTCACTTGTCTGAGCCCAAAGCTCTAGGGTGAAGGGGGTGCTGCTGAGGACGGGGTGTCTGGGCCAGGGTGGGGCAGCCCCCTCCTCCTGGATAGAATTGCCTCATTGTGGGCTGAACTGTGGCCCCAGGCACTGCCCCCATCCCACCCTCAGTAGACACAATAGGGGCTGTGTACTAGCCCCAAAGAGAGATTTATTCCAGGGCCTAGAGAGAGGCAGGATGGGGGTAGAGAAGTAAGTGCCCTGGTTGAGGGGGAGAGGAGGGTAATCAAAGTTGTGGTCCTTGCCTAACTTCTTCCTCTTAGGGAGGGAAAAAGTCCCTGAAGTCTTCCTTCTGGGTTAACCCCTTAGTACCCAAAGTAGTTCCTGAAAGAGACACAGAGAGAGCCCTGGTGGAAAAAGGAAGCCTTTTGACCTTCTCAGTAGGGGGTGGTGAGGGGACTGTGTGTGTGTGTGGGGGGGTTCTCCCTGTGTGACCCTAATCGGATGCACTGGAGGCAACCTCCTTCTGATCCTGTGGAACATTACTGGAAGAGGGCAACCAGGGGGTACTCTTGGGGTTGGTGGACAGGGCTGAAAACCTGTGTCCAGCCCTCTGCCATTCTTCTCTCCACCTTGAACAGTGTGTTCTGGGACCTTGAATGGTCTGAGTGTGACTGGTGATGCCGAGAACCAATACCAGACCCTTCACAAGCTCTACAACAGGTGTGAGGTGGTGATGGGGAACCTGGAGATTGTGCTCACGGGACACAATGCCGACCTCAGCTTCTTGCAGGTTAGAGCACCTGGCCCCTCCCACAGCCCAGTCCCCCTTGTTCTCCACAAAGGAGGTTCCTTTCCTTCTTTAGGACCACCCTCTGCTGAGTTCAACCTTCTCAAGACTCAGTAGTTCCTAAGATTCAAGCCTGTGTACTTCTGCAGACAGTGACTTGAATCTGGGACGTATGATCTAGGCATCGTAGCCGAGGGTATGATGAGCATACCCAGACTGGCCATGAGCAGGGGACAGGGGTGGGTGGGGGTCGGTGTGGGTGCAAGGTAAGCAGGGACTAATATGGAGAGATACCTGAGGACCCAGAAGCATCTGGAGAGATGGGGAAAAGACTCAGCCAGTATCCTCCTAGTATGAGGAGCTCTGAGAAGAAAAGGGTAGAAAACTTGAATTCCTTAATTATTTCTGCCGCCTGCCTTCACTCCCGGAAATGACAGCAATATGACATAGCCTACTCCCTATCTCCAAATAGGAATTAGGAAGAAATCAGGAGGCCAGGCTTAGTGGCCCAGGTCTGTACTCAAGAAGCTGAGGCAGGATGGTCACTCAAGCCCAGGAGTTCAAGGCCAACCTGGCGATGAGTTAAGGATTCCAGGATGGGGCTGTACCTCAGGGGTAGAATGTGTGCCTAACATGTGTGTGAGACCCTGAGTTTGATCCCCAGTGTAGGAGCACAGGGAGGAAGGAAGGAAGGAAGGAAAAGAGAAGAGTTAAAAATCCCTTATTGCCTACAGGAGAGAGAGGGGATGGGGAACTTTTGCCCTGTTGCCCTCTTATTGACATGATCTGCTTCATCACAGTGGATCCGAGAAGTAACAGGCTATATCCTCGTGGCCATGAATGAATTCTCTACACTACCGTTGCCCAACCTCCGAGTGGTGCGAGGCACCCAGGTCTACGACAGAAAGTTTGCCATCTTCATCATGTTGAACTATAACACCAACTCCAGCCACGCGCTGCGCCAGCTCCGCCTCACTCAGCTCACCGGTCAGTTCCTGGTGCTTCCTCCTAGCCTTCCTCAGCCATCTTGCTGACAGGCACCTCCTTGATGATGACCCAAGACTGCACATTCTAAGTGCCCCCTCCAAAGTGTTCACTACCTTGACCACTTAGTCTAAAGGTTCATCACTCCTTAGATGGCCCCAGTGGAGAGCTGAGGGTATCTGCTCTGGAGGATGGGTCCTTATGTCACGGTGGGACTGGAGTCCATCACCCATTCCTCTTACAGTGTACAGTGTAGACTTCATGTCCCTCCTTCCCTGGAATCCTACCTTTACTCCCGTCCCAAACCCCCACAAGCTGGAGGAATATAGGGTTTAAATACCACCAGGCAGCCAGGTATGGTGGTGCACGCTTGTAATCCCAGTACTTGGGAGGCTGAGATGGGAAGATTGCAGGTTCAAGGCCAGCCCTCAGCAATTTAGCAAGGCTCTCAGCAACGTAGTGAGACCCTTTTTCCAAATAAAAAATAAGCCAAGCATGGTGGCACACGTTTGTAATCCCAGTACTTAGGAGGCTGAGACTGGAGGATCTGGATTCGCGGCCAGCCTCAGCTATTTAGTGAAGCCCTTTGCAACTTAGTGAGACCCTGTTTCAAAATAAAGAATAAAAAAATAGGGCTGGGGGTGTAGCTTGGAGGTAGAATGCCCCTGGGTTCAATCCCTAGTACCACAAAAATAAGATAAAATAAAATAAAAAATAAGACGGGCATGATGGTGCAAGGTTGTAGTCCCAGTACTTGGGAGGCTGAGACAGGAGGATTGCAGGTTCAAAGCCAGCCATGGGGCCAGGTGTGGTGGCACACACTTGTAATCCCAGTACTTGGGAGGCTGAGACCGGAGGACCCAGGTTCACAGCCAGCCTCAGCTACTTAGTGAGGCCCTGTTTCAAAATAAAGAATAAAAAGCCGGGCGTGGTGGCGCATGCTTGTAATCCCAGCATTCGGGAGGCTGAGACCAGAGGATCCGGGTTCGAGGCCAGCTTCAGCTACTTAGTGAGGCACTCTGCAACTCAGTGAGACTCGGTTTCAAAATAAAGAATAAAAAATAGGGCTGGGGGTATAGCTCGGAGGTAGAATGCCCCTGAGTTCAATCCGCAGTACCGCAAAAAAAAAAGAATAAAAAAAAAATATGACTTGGGGGTGTAGCTCAGAGGTAGAATGCCCCCGGGTTCAATCTCCAGTACCACTAAAATAAATAAATAAAATAAAATAAAACAAAGCCAGCCTTGGCAACTTAGCAAGGCTCTCAGCAACCTAGTAAGACCCTGTTTCTAAATAAGATATAAGCTGGGCGTGGTGGCGCACGCTTGTAATCCCAGCATTTGGGAGGCTGAGACTGGAGGATCCGAGTTCATGGCTAGTCTCAGCTGCTTAGTGAGGCACTCCAAAACTTAGTGAGACCCGGTTTCAAAATAAAGAATTAAAAAATAGGGCTGGGCGTGTAGCTCGAAGGTAGAACGCCTCTGAGTTCAATCCTCAGTACCGCAAAAAAAAAAAAAAAAAAAAAACTAAATAAGATATAAAAAACTGGGTGTGGTGGCGCATGCTTGTAATCCCAGCATTTGGGCGGCTGAGACTGGAGGATCCGGGTTCGAGGCCAGCCTCAGCTACCTAGTGAGGCACTCTGCAACTTAGTGAGACACTGTTTCAAAATAAAGAATAAAAAATAGGGCTGGGGGTGTAGCTCGAAGGTAGAATGCCTCTGAGTTCAATCCTCAGTACTGCAAAAAAAAAAAAAAAAAA
>PVLC010042674.1:0-12877 GCA_004027655.1 Graphiurus murinus | reverse complement strand
TGTAAAATGGGAGTCCTGATAGTGCACACTTTAGGTTGTTATGAATATGGAATGACTTCATGTCAAGTGTAAAGAGTGAATGTACACAATCAGAACAGGACAAAGGGTAGTGGTCATTGATATTGTGATGATGATGAGAAGGAGGAGGAGGAGGAGGAGGAGGAGGAGGGGAAGGAGAACAGTGAACTCTGCAACCATCTCAGAGTTGAGAAATACATTTACTCTGACTTTATCTCAAATTCAAGAAACTAAAGGATTAGATAACATTTCTGTGGTTCATTCAGGCTCATGTAGCTAGAAAGTGCCTGAACTGGGAGAGGAACTGGTTTGTTTGTCTGGAGCTGATTAACCAATGGAATTTGCCATGAGGGTGAGGAGGAATGAGCTCGATGGTGTCACAGAAGGGATAGCAGATTTGGAATCAGGAGATTTTGTTCAGAACCCACAGTCATGGATTCAAGTCAGTTGACCTCTCTGAGTTTCTGTTCCTTCATCTGGAGAATGATCCCTGAGGACCTAACTCACTCAAGAGGGTTGTTCTAGGAGGTGAAGAACTACCATACTTAAGAGCATTTTGTAAATCAAAATGCCATCCATGGAACTTACTAGTTTTATTAATAAGTTAAAATCTACTATCTTTTCAGATTTTATATAATTTTTGCTTTTTTCACACGGTTGTTGATCAAAATTACTGAAACACTGGGTCATTGTCACATTCATGGAACATACATGTACACACATGTACAATATATACAGATCCAAAGATTCAATAGTTTTTTTCACCTATAAGTACACAGATCAACCTTGAAAACAAGGCTGGGGAATGTCTCAACACAGAAAAAAAAATGGAGAATTTTCCCTCTGGCCCAGGGAACACAGCTAGTTATTCACCTATTGGCTGATTAACTCTTTCATTCTTCACTTTACTTCCTTTTATGTGCCAGGCATTTTTCTGGGTAGTAGATTGAGTAATGTACAATCTTTTCCCTTAAGAGGTTAAACATTATCAGAAAAGAGATTCTAATAATTCATTGTTATAAGTTGTCTCGGTCAATATTCTCACTGCTATAATCCAAAATGACGGACCACACAACTTAGAGGAAGCAAGATTTATTTGCTCAGAGTTTCCTTGGAGATTTTGGGTTCAGTCCAAGTGAGACTGAGGTTTGAGGAACTCAGGGGATGGCAGCAGAAAGTGGAGAGAGGGAGAGCTTAAGACTCTGCTCTCACCTCATGAGAGACCAGCAGCAAAGAGATGACAGAGCAAGTGCCCTGCTCTTACATTATGGAGCCTGGAAGCAAGACAGAAAGCAAGCAAGGGGGTTCAGAGACAAAAACACAGTCCCTAAGGTACCCACAATCTCCAGCTACACCTTCTCCTCCACCTGCCTAGGCTGCCACCCAGGCCATGGTAAATCCACTGAGAGATTATAACCCTCATGACTTGATTTTATCAACTCTGAGCATTAATACTTGAGGTCTGTAGGGCACATTCTATATCTAACCATAACTTAAGTGCAGTCACTGATAATTGAACTGTAGCAAGGAAATGATGCTATGGAAATGGACATCACGGAAGACTTCCTGGAAGTGACATTTAAGCTAAGTCTTAAAGAAAAAAGCAAGAGTTAAAAGAAGCTAAGTATATGGGTATTCTTTGAGGCCCTCCAGGGGCAGGAGACAAAGGTTGGTTGATAGGCTGACACCACTGTGAACTCCAGGCTGGAAATAGCTGAGGAAAATCAATGACTAGGCTGAGAATGGCCTTTGATAATCAGCTATATGCTCGAGGATTCGCTGCCAGCAGTGCATAAGTGCACATGTTTGCAAAGCTGGCTTATTTAACATGTGAAGTTTCTACAACAGCCCAGATTTGCCTGGTCTGAGACACTTTTCTCTTCTGGAATGACCATAAAAAAGTACTCACCTTTATGTAATGCAGCTTAGTGCTCAGGATGAAGAGCGAATTCAGGTGGAATTCTTCCAAGCACTAAAACAAAAGGAGGGAAATAAGATACAATGACAGCAGAACTCAGAGAAGTGAGTCACATATATATCTCCACCTACAAAGAAATGGCCTTGTTATTGCTTTAAATGATCTCTGAGTGGGAATACCGTTTGAGAATTGTCCCATAAATACTATTTAACCCCCAGTAAAAAGTAATGGTGCTCATAACAGTTGGAGAGTTTAACTTCTCTGAAAGCAAAAGCTTTGAGGTATTATTTAGGATACAGGGAGAGGGGAGAGCAAGATCAGAAAAGAGGGCCTGAGGGTCTAAGTCATACCCAAGTACTCCACAGCCCCAGGGAGCAGCATCAGTTTCTTGTGCAATTTGCTTGCTTAGAATTTGATAAAAAAGTGGATTGAGCTTTGGGCATTTAAAGGTTGAGAGCTAGTTGTCTGTGTTGACTAGGATTATATATCTGGAGGTCCTAAGGTGGTAGGGTGGGTTAGACAGGCTAGGGGGACTACCTCCGGCGCAGAACATAAGATTGATTCCATAGATGCTCTGAAATCCTTGATGTCTGACTGCATGAGTGAATTTATCCTCTGAATATTTATAGTCTTAATCAATGTTTGCATCGTAATAAGTGTTGTGTAGACAGATCCTGTAACCATTATAAAGAAATTATGATGATAACGCTTGCTTTGAGTTAAGGGAATGCAGTCTGAGTTAAGATGCTGGCTGTCTGGTGAATTTAAGTGCGCCATCTAGTGGGCAAAGGAGACATTTTCAAGTTTTCTGTCCCTGCTATAAAGTGTGAGGTTTGGTGTCCGGGAATGGTGGAGTGTATGGGGTGGAGTGGTAGGATCAAAGCTGAGCTGCAGAATTATAGCTCGGTGTCTGGAAAGGAGAGGCTGGGGGCAGGACACTTATGTGTTGTGCATGATGTGATTTAGCCTAGATTCAGACTTGGGTCTGAGTCAGATGTGGGAACGGGGATGGAGAGGGTGGAGCTGTAGTAAGTACTTTTTCAGATGAAACCAGGATGACCATTAAAATGTGAACCACGGCGCCTGGAGGCAGCATCCAGGGCCAGTCTTATCACCTTTTATTTCCTACGCCTTGCAAATGGCTGCTACCTCGATTTGTTGGGCAGTAGGGGCAGTCAGCTAGCAGGGCAAGTTCTTGATTACTTCTGTGGAGCACAGAAGGGCTGGGGGAGGGGAGGCAAGGGAATCTGAGACGCAGCCTGCATGCAACCTGGGCAGTCATCAAGCACGTGGGCATCTGGTCAGCTTGGCTTCATTAGGAAGGAGGAGAGCTGACAGAGGCAGAGAGCACACACTGTCACCACCGTCAGCCCTGTCCTTTGATCACCAGCCACTGGCTGTAGCTGCCAGAGCTCTGTGGTCAAGAACCAGTGTACCACAGCTCCCTGGGAGGCAGTCCTGAGCCTCGCTAAGCCTTGGGGTCCTTGCCTGTAAAGTGGAGATAAGACAGACACTATCCCACACATGATGTGGACATATCCCACGAAATAATTCATGCAAAGTGCTCAGCAGAAAACCTAGCACATTGCAGTGCTAATCTGATAGTAGCTGCTGTTTTTGCAGGATGGAGAACCCTCACAACACCCCATAGGTGACTTCTAAAGAGCAAAGACCTTGCTGTGTCTTTCCAGAGTGGAACATTTCCTTGGCTGCTAGAGTCTCCAGGACTAGGGTGGAGCCAATGGGCGGCGATTCTACTGCCCCCCCCCCTTTTTGGGTGTTTGACTCAGATAATGACTAAAACTCTCTTGTTCAGAATATTTAGGCATGCTACATTTAATCTTATCTACTCCTTTTACTCAGTAGCCAGAAATTTTTTTCACAGAGGCAATCTACAAAGCCAAAAAAAAAAAAAAAAAATCTTGGTTAATTTTGTAGTTAATTAACAAACTTCTTCGGGCTCTTTATAAAGAAAAAAGAAAACCTCCCTTCTTCCTGCAAGTGCCTGCAGGGATGAGGAGAGGGCATGATTATAATTAAAGCTGGTTTTAAAAATGCCAGCCTGGGAAGCATCTTCCAAACAGGGATGAGTCAGAACCTGGGAGATGATAAGGTGTTTAGATAAATGTGATTTATTAAATGAACAGAAGGAAAACATTGGGAAAGGCAATAAGTAGGTCAGTGAAGCTGCACACCCGCAGGGAAATCGCAGCCACACTCCTGCGTGCTCCTTTGGAAAGAGCAGGTTTGCAACTTTGAACCAAATCTATATGTTCCCACAGGAAAGAACAGCGGTATGGGATCTACCCAGCCTAACTCTTTTGGATATGATTTTGATTCCCAGTGTTCTGATTCTTGGTGGTTTTCCCCTGGACCAAGCTTTGAAGGTCACTTGTCCTTCTAAATTCACTGGATCTACTTTCACTAATTCCTATAGCATCCTGGAGACACAAAGAGTTGAATAATACCCTAAACTTCTCAGAGCTCTGGAGACAACTCCCCAAATCTTTGTTTTGTTTTGATTTTAAGGCCCTTTTAAGAACAATCAAAGCAAGGTTGTGGTGTGTGTGTGTGTGTGTGTGTGTGTGTGTGTGTGTGTGTGTACTATTAGAAAGGTCCAAACTAAACTTAATACAAGATAAAGTGAAGGATGTGGCCAGGATTGGAAAGAAATCATATAAAAGCTCTCATTCATCATGTGGCTTTTGAGTACCAATAACAGAGCACCGATCCAGAGACAGGGAAGCAAATACAAGCTTATTCGTTGATGTGCGCACATTTTGACAATTCTGCAGATAGACAGTGGCTGTCACTGTTTCTGATCACACCACAATATTATCCTTGAGGTGTCTAAAGTTCTCTTGGTTTTGATTTCATGGTCACAGGACGGCTGCTGCAGCTCTATATATGGTGTTTATACTTTATCAGAAAAAAAAGAAAAGTACCTGCAGACAGACTTCTATTTAAATCTAATTGGCTATAATTGGATCCTAGGATGCTTGTAGCAATGAGAAGGGGATTGGGAATTATTGGCTGACCTTGGCGTCTGGCACAGAGGAGGGACATCTTAGTACTTAAAAACCCCTTGGTGGGTGGCTCTGTTGTACTTCTCCAACCGTCTCCTATGAAAGAATAGCAACTGATATTCTAGATCTGTAATTCTCAACCAAGGTCAGTTTTTCTCATCACCTCCACCCCTGCCCTAGGGGACATTTGGCAACATCTGTAGACATTTTGGTTGTCATAATTGGAGGTTGCTTCTGGTAACTAGTGGGCAGGTGCCAGGGCTGCTGCTACATACTCTATAAAGCCCAGACATCCCCACATATGAAGAATCTTCTGGCCACAAATGGCACTAGTGCTAAGGTTAAGAAATCCTGTTCTCAGCCATTACAGAATCCTCCAGCCTCATTTCCTTCTCTCTAGAGTTGGGCAGTAAGAGTATCCAGCATGATCCTCACTCTTCCCAAGACACTGCTCGAGTCTGAATGGCTTCTCTACATTTCACCAAGGTGAGGACCCCAATGTGCTTTTAATTCTTTTTTTTTTTATTGGCACATTGTAATTATACATCATGGTGAGGTTCGGAGTGACAAATAAGACACTCACATGGCATTTGTTCTCTGTTCCCCTCTAGTTTCTACCCCACTCCCCAGCCATGGATAGTCTCTACATGGACGCAGGTAGTTTAATGTACAAAGGATTATTTGAAGAGTGACCACCATGAGCTCTTCCCTTCCTCCTCCACACTCCCCACTTCTCTCCTTAGGCCCCTCCCTCATTATACTAGTGTCTCCCTTCATTTACCTGAGGACCTCTTTGTCTCCCTCTAGCTCCCACTGCTGAGGGAAAACATATGGCCCTTCACTTCCTGTGACTGGCTAGTCTCACTCAGCGTAACACTCTCAAGTCCCCTCCATTTTCCTGCAAATGCAAAGAAAACCTTTCTACCATTCCTGAGGGTTACTCATATTCTGCCTGGACACTTTCATTTCTGGGGTGCTCCTTCCATTTCCTTAATATCTCTCTCTCTTTCTCTCTCATTAAATTCTAACTCATATGACATAAGTTCTGCAGTTCTTCAGTGTGCATTCAGTGTCTTTTAACAAGTGTGTGAACCCACGCACCTGTAACTTGTCATGACATCAAGTTTCTCATCACTGCAGAAAGCTTACTTTGTGCGGTTTCCCAGTCACCATCACCTCTTAAAGGTGGACACTATTCTGAGTGTCCATGAATATGAACTCATTTACCCATTCCCCTGTTGGAGTTCTGAGTTGTTTCCACTTTCACATATACACTTAGTTTCCGTAGGCGCGTACCCAAGAAAAAATAGCTGGGCATTAGGGTAGGCTATGTTTGACTTTAGTTAAAACATTAATTTCCCAAAGTAGTTGGATCAAATTATATTCCCAGCAGCAGCATGTGCCAATGTTCCCGCTGCTCCATGTCCTTGCCAACACTTGGTATTGTCTTTCTCATTTAAATCATTCTGGTGGGTGTGTAGTCCTGTTTTGTTGAGATTTCAATTTCTTTTTCCCAATAAGTAAAGACCATGTCATATGTTTACTAGCCATCTGATATCCTTGTTTGTGAGGTACCGGAAGTCTTTTGCTCATTGTTTAATTAGGTTTGTTTGTCCTTTTTCTATTGATCTCTAAGAATTCTTTATAATTTCTAAGAATCCTATCACCTTAGAAATATTACTTAAAATCAAAAACTGCTGAAATTTTTTGCACTTTTTAAAATTCCTTTAGAAATGCAAACTGTAGGGTAAAGAAGTCTGATGTGGCCTCTGGTTAAATTCTCATGTTGTTTTGAGGTAAGACCGCTAGGGAAGACCACTCAGATTCAAAAATAGCCAAAAGAAAGTCTTTACTAGCTGACTGGGACCACACTGGGCACTGAACTCTAGTTCACTGCTGAATGGCAGTTTTGGGGTACTTTTATACAGACAAAGCAAGCATAAGCTCAGGGTGAAAAAATTAGGTTCTCACAGCAGGGTGGCACAGCAGGGGTGGTAGCCAAGGGTAACCTTCAGAAGTCACAAAACAGTATTGTGCATAAGTTTAAAAAAAACACACGTCAAACCCTTCTATTACATACATATCCTGGGTGACCAAGATGGATCCTTCTATTATATACATCCAGTATGACAAGGATGGAAAGTTCCTAATGAGCTGTTCCTGCAGGTTCGAGTCAAGCATAAATTACAGAAGCCAAACAAGCAGTTATGCTGAGCCACCTAGGGTAGCAACATGGCATTACTTATGCTAAGGCTAAGGCCTCAGGTTAGCCCATAAAAATGTTAGATCATAAAGGAGTTTTCCCTTTTGTAGGAAAATGAAAGCATGTGGTTTATATTGAGGTTTTGACATAATAAAAGACAGTGAGCCAATCATGGTGGTGCACACCCGTAATCCCAGTAATTGGGAGGCTGAAACAAGAGGATCACAGGATTATGGCCAGCCTTAGCAATTTAGAAGGCCCTCAGCAACTTAGTGAGATCTTATTTCCAAATAAAAAATAAAATAGGGCTGAGGGTGTAGCTCAGAGGTAGGATGTTCCTGGGTTCAATCCCCAGTATTGCGTACACACACACACACACACACACACACACACACTCCGTATACCTCACAATCATCATCTCTTTGTGATGCTATTGTCTAGATTTTGACAGAAAGAGAAAACCAAAGGGGGGGGGGGAATTAACAATTTTATAGTAAGCTCTTTTGGACCCAGAAATTATTCAAGTAATCCATTTTAATATAACTGATAATAATGGTAGCCACTGATCACCTTCTCCGTATCAAATGCTTGACTAGGCCCATCACACACTTTATCCCACTTCATGAATGTCCTGTGAGATAAAGATGGAGAAACAGAACCATAAAGAAGTCATAAATGGCTCCAAGGTCACAAGCTAATAACGATGGAGCCAGGATTTGAATCCCATTCTAATGTCAAAACCCATCCCCCTAAAGAAAAGATAATACTTTTACGAAATTGAACTTTACAAACTATCTGAACCTGAGAGGAAGCTTTACAAATACCTCCATCCCGCCATTATCTCGTCCTAGAAGCTTCCCTTTCCAGCAGAGTGACTTAGCATCTGTGTGCTGTGATTGGCACTGAGGGTTCTCATGAATTTCCAAGTCAATTCCAAGGGTGACAGCTCGGCATGATGGCGTGCAGATGCTTATTTAAAGACGTCCTGCCTGGCGGCTGCATAAGCCTGCTCACTCAGTCAGCATAGAGAGCAGCCGGGAGCCAGTGCTCTGGCCAGGTAGCTGCTGCTTGGTGGATTCCTGTGCTGTCCCTCCAGAGCCTGTGAGGACAGATATCTCTCTCCAGCAAACACATCTTTCTACTCCATTATGAGCCAGCATGAGTGAGTCTCTCTGCCAGTTCATTGCCATTATTATAAAAGCACGTTCTGTGCCTCCAAACTCTTCCCTAGTGGAAAGGAAATTCAAAGGCAGCTCACAGAGATCACAATTTCTGGCTCCTGGTAAAACATGCTTCCCTCTGTCTTCTGTAGTGGAGGAGAGAACGGATTCAGGACAGTAATGGGCAGTGTAGAGAGCCGATGATTCAGAGGCTGGGGGGGAGCTCAGTGGTAGAGCGCCCATTCAGCAGTGTGAGGGGCCTGGGTTCTATCCCTAGCACCAAACAAACAACAACAACAAAACTGAAAATCCCAATAACATTAGTCTAATGACTGATGATTGAGACACTTCAAAATATTTCCTACTTTTTTCTTAAGATTTAATTGATGTTTCATTACATGGGAAAATACATGCCCACTCCAAGTCATGCTCATTAGAAGTTTCCCAGAAGTGACTCCTACTTCATCTACAGAGCATAGATCACTTTAACCTGGTGGGATGTGAAAATAATTCCATTCCAGAAGGCATCATGACTTCCTCATGTCGAGGAAGAGATGGCTCAGGATAAACCTTGGGCTTAATTTTTATACTGAGGCCTAATGGTTGCTGCTTGCTGCACAATTCCTCTGAGTGCCATGGTACCTGGGAGTCAAAAGGCGGAGGACACAAGCCCTGTGCCACCATCACCCCTGTCTTACTTGTGCATCTTCATCCCCTGGAACCCCACCCCCCTTGCTCGTGGCCTTTCTGCCAGCTGTGCCCCTACCTACAGCACCCTTCCTTCAGCGAGCCAGGAGTTTGCTCCAGTATCACCTTCTCTAATTAACATCATCACCTGCCTCCACCTGCCTCTGTGACCCCCTTCATCATGTTCTACTTGGGACCTTCAAAATTCCTCTGTAATCTCTTATGTGTGTTGTCTGGCTCTCCCTCCAGAACAGGATCTTTAAAAAATATCTTACCACACCAGGGGTGGTGGTGCACACTTATAATCCCAGTACTTGGGAGGCTGAGACAGGAGGTCACAGGTTCACAGCCAGCTTCAGCCTCTTAGTGAGTTTCAAAATAAAGAATAAAAATAAGGCTAGGGGTGTAGCTCAGAGGTAGAATGCCTCTGCGTTCAATTTCCAGTAACACACACACACACACACACACACACACACACACAACTTTACAAAATACATTCTATATACATAATTCTTAGCTATGAATTCTAGTATTTTAATACAATAAATTCCCCTTTTACCCATATTATTCATTATTTGTTTTGCTTGTGTTCCAAGGGCCTAGAACAAGGGGTGGCCTTTAGTAAACTTCCAATAAATACTTGTTGTCTTGGTTGTTGCTGTTTTGTTTCATTTTGATCCTTTATCAACCTTCCAGTAAGTTATTATCTATTTATCAATTTTAAGAACTTGATTTCTTAAAATTGATAAATAGATAATAACTTAATTATTATCTATTATTACCAATTTTTAAAATTGGAGGAGGGAACAATTTTATTATTAAAATTGGTAATAATAGATAATAAAAAACAACAAAGTATTGTTAAGCAGATTAGATGAAGTAGTATGTACACAACTTATACATAATATTGATGAGAATAAAATTTGCTATATTTAAATATTGGAATTTCTAAAGCCAGGCATGGTGACCCACACCTGTAGTCCCAGTGCTTGAGAGGCTGAGATAGGAGGATTGCAGGTTTGAGGAGAGCCTCAGCAACTTAGTGAGACCCTGTTTCAAATTAAAAATAAAATAGGGCTGGGTGTACAGCTTAAAGGTAGAATGCCCCCCCTAGGTTCAATCCCTAGTGTGTGTCTGTCTCTCTGTCTCTGTCTCTGTCTTTCTCTCTCTGTCTCTCTCTGTCTCTCTCTCTCTCTCTCTCTCACACACACACACACACACACACACACACACACACACACACACACATTGAATTTATAGAATAAGAATTAAGTAGATATTTCCCCTTAACCACAGGGATATGTTTTAAGTGGATTGCCTGAAACCTTGCTCATACCAAACCCTTTATATACTATTTTTCTATACATTCATATGTACAATAAATTTATAAATTTTAGGTCTTCCTACAGTGAGTTCAAAGTGTCTGCAGACCAGCCAGGGAGCTGTGCTTCCCCCTTCCTTATGTGAGCTGCACCCCATCTGTGCACTCATAGCTCCTTGTGCTGTGTCCCCCGTAAACACACACTTGCAGTTACCTGCATACTCATCTGTATTTTGCCTTTGAGTCCCCCAATATTCAAAGAACTCAAGAAGCTCACTGCCAAAAAACCAAATGGCTCAATAAAAAAATGGACAGATGAACTAAATAGATACTTCACAAAAGAAGAAATACAAATAGCCAATAAATATATGAAGAAAATGTTCAACACCATTAGCAATCAGAGAGATGCAAATCAAAACTTTCCTGAGATTTCACCTAACCCCAATTAGCATGACAATCATTAAAAACACAAGCAATAATAAATGCTGACAAGGATGTGGAAAAGTAGGAACTCTGCTGCATTGTTAGTGGGATTGCAAATTAGTTGCAACCACTTTGGAAAACAGTGTGGAGGGTCCTCAGAAGAGTGGGAATGAGCCTACCATATGTCCCAGCTATACCCCTCCTGGGTATCTACCCACAAGAACTGAAACCAGACCAGCATAGTAATGCATGCATACCTCTGTTTATAGCAGCACAATTCATAATTACCAAATTGGGTGTCCATCAACAGATGAGTGGGTTACAAAATTATGGGATATACACACAATGGAATTCTACTCAGCCGTAAAGAAGAACAAAATTATGTCATTTGTGGGGAAATGGATGGAACTTGGAATGTTATGCTACGTGATCTGTGATCTTAAGCTTCTCCGCCTGTGTGTTCTGAGCACCAGAGCTATTCCATCATGCTTATGGAATGAGCGAATGAATTCAAGGAGCCTCAATAATGTTAGTTCCAACATATTCCTTCACCTTGGAGGAGCTGCTGATGTATGTGGGGCAGGGTGCAGATAGACGGGAAGAATGCTGAATGGGAGGGAGGGTGTGTCCTCACATCAGCAGCCCTCCCCCCGCCTCTCTTCTCTTTCAATCAAGTCCCACCTCACCCCACTCCTTGCCTCTATGAGCCAAAGTTTTGAAATCAAAGCCCCTGGTTTAGTGGGAGTATTGCTACCATTTCTACTCGTGTTCATCTAGTGCGGCTCTGAGCCCTGCTCCAGCCCATGCCGGCAGCACCCAGAACTGTCAGTGGGCTGAGATCTTGAGATCTGTGCTTTCAGCGTGTTCCAAAGAGAGGCTGATCACGTGAATACTGCTGACAGGGGCTGACGCGGGAAAAGAACGTGCTCTGCGGATGGCGGGGAGGGCCCCATTGGCTCATTGTTTCTGCCTCCCTGAGGTCAGGATAAACACAGCAGCAGATCCAGCATGATCTGTGGAGATTCCTGGACATCTGGGGTTTAGAGCAAGCTTTCTAGAAAGGCCCTGACAGATATGGGTCAGGAGCACTGAAGGCCTCTCCCAGAAATGGAGACGATTTTTTTTTCTATTTGAAAGGTAACAGACATACAGAAAATGCATAAACACCCACAAACAATCTTTTTTTGGTGTGTGCGTGGTACTGGGGATGAAACCCAGGGGACTTCTACCTCTAGGCTACACCCCAACCCTATTTTATTTATTTATTTTTTAAATTTGAAACAGAGTTTCACTAAGTTGTAGAGGGACTCACTAAGTTGTGAAGGGCCTTAATAAGTTGCTGATCCTGGCTTCAAACTTACAATCCTCCTGTCTCAGCATCCCAAGGACTGGGATTACAGGAATGGGACACCACCCCCAGCTCCCGTGAACAACTTAACAATCACAAAGGAAGTGCATTTGCCATGAACGCCAAAGTCAGAATTGCCTTTCCCCAGAAATGTGTGGATCCTTTCCTAGTCACATCCCATATGCTGATTTTCATAGTTTTCACTTTCATGGCCTTCTTTATAGTGTTAACACCTTCCTGTGCATCTCTAAACAACATGGCTGACTTTGCTTGTCTTAGAGCCTGATATGAATCAAGTCCTAACAGGTGTGTTCTTTGGGTGGCTCTCTCACTCAAAATCACATTTGTGGAATTCATTCGCATAGAGGAATACGGTACTTGTTTCCCTTTTAAATGCTATTTCATTATATGATTGTGATAATTTATCCATTCTGCCACCTGTGGTTTGAAGGTCATTTGGGTGGTTTGTATTTTGCCATTGGAATCATGCTTGTTCCTATATCCTGGTATATTGGGGCAAAAGTTTCTCCAGGGTATTTGGTGGTAGTTTCTGGACCATTGAGTATGTGTATACTCAAATTTAATAGAAATGCCCAACTTTTCGTAAGTGAGTGTACTACCTACTCACAGTCCCACCATTCAAGGCACTTTACTGTTCTAGCTGCGGGACTCCAAGGTAACCCCCATTGTCTGCAAACAGGGAGCTTTGGCTCATCTAGAAATGTGGCTTTTAGAATTTAACCTTTGCCCCCTGAGAGGATGGCGGGCATCAT
>PVLC010042673.1:0-12851 GCA_004027655.1 Graphiurus murinus | reverse complement strand
TTTTGTGCCAATACCATGCTGTTTTTATTACTGTGGCTTTGTAGTAAAGATTGAAGTCAGGTATTGTGATACCTCCTGCATGGTTCTTGTTACTAAGAACTACTTTGGCTATCCTAGGCTTTTTGTTGTTCCAAATGAATTTAAGGACTGATTTTTCTATGTCTGTGAGGAGTGACCTTGGTAATTTCATGGGTATTGCTTCCCTTCCCTTTTCACCACGAGAAAAAACTCTGATAGTTCTGAGGACTTTGGAAACATGGCAACTTCTGGTAAAGTGTAGGCGCAGGTTTCACACCACTTTGGCATTTGTAAGTCAGAAACAACGCCAGTAATACATTTCAATTAACTGGGAGTTGATTACAAAATATTGCATAAAATGATGCTCGATGGGGTTGTATCCAGAATTAATGGATCATATGTGAAATGTACAAAATACTCTCTGGGATGTGTAAGTGTTATTTATTTTTTTAAATAATGGATTGAGTGGGAACTTTTAATAGGTAAACAGTACCCAGCATATAAATAGGTGCATCATTCAATTACCAGAATGCATCCTGTGTAGAAAGCATAATAACACCAAATTTATCTTTTTAAAAATCACAATTTTAGGCCAGGCATGGTGGCACACGCTTGTAATCCCATCATTTGGGAGGCTGAGACTGGAGGATCCAGGTTCGTAGCCAGCCTCAGCTACCTAGTGAGGCACTCCGCAACTTAGTTGAGACCCTATTTCAAAATAAAGAATAAAAAAAAAATAGGGCTGGGGGTGTAGCTCGGAGGTAAAATGCCTCTGAGTTCAATCCCCAGTACCGCAAAAAAAAAAAAAAAAAAAAAAAAAAAAAATCACGATTTTATTAGTAGAACAGGGACTACAGGTCTTAGCAAGCAGCTTTGTGGGAAATTGTTTTCCTGTAATTGAAGAAGAGTTAAATGTCCTTGAATGTAGGGATTCACAAATATTCTATAAATAGTACTTATAAATATATATCCCCAGAGAAGGTTTTGGATTCTGTTTTCTTGAGCTTTCAATAACTAAATATCTGTAATGAGAAGCATTTTTTTCTTTGAAATAAATGGACTAATTATGAGATATTTTCATCATAAAAAATGCTTATGCATGCAAAGCAAGGAAACAGCTGAATTTTAATTTGGACTTCTAAGGGCAGCTTGTTGAATGACTGCAAAGGCAAAGGCGTGTTGTATTCGTTTACTTCCTGGAAGGGACTGAGGCACCGTCTGGTGGGGCCGTACCTTGCTGTTACGTTGCTTGGGGGCCGGAGGCCGTGCTTGTCCGGGAATCAGTCTTGGGGAGTTGCTACTCCACACTGAAGTGATAAAGTGGGTGCAGAGGCCAATAGATCCTGAGGACCATCGCAGGAGAGCTGGGGGCTTAGCTGATGCACTGGTTAGGATGGAATCAGGTCCTGTGCAGGGCCAATGTGATTAACTGTGTCAAGGAGGGCATAATTAGATGGGTGGCTGAATGGTGTAATTACATTCATGGGGGGGCTATAATTAGACGTGAGGTGGGGAGTCTATTTAGATGCCTACATTGAGGATATAATTAACATATGGGCAAGAAATTAAATTATGTGTGTGGGTGAAGCATAATTCCGTGTGGGAGGGGTCTGTACGGATTCCCAGGTGAGGGTACGTAGAGATGAACTGGAGGGGAAGAAGGGGGCACAGCTAGGTATGTGCTGATCCTCTTATGGACCAAAACTGGAGACTTTTGAGAAGTGCAGGCATGGTCCCTTAATGCAGGTGGCATAGTAGTGACAGCCTTTTGGGTGCTTCTGAGAGCTTGCAATGCCAAAATCTCTGCTCTTCTGATAGGATTTGAGACCCACCTCTAACACTGATTCTCCTTCTGAATACCCTCACTTGGTGGCGTTCTAAGTACTGAGTGACTAGGTCATTTTGCTATTGGTAAGGCACAACTACTCCAGGGAAACTTACTTCCCCTTCCTATCAAAAAGAGTTTGTAGGAGCATAGGAGGGCAAACAAAAGTAACACCTCATCCTCCAACAGAGACAAAAACTCACACACACACACACACACACACACACACACACACACACACACACGCTATGTTTTTCATTTTATTATCAAGAGAGAGGGGAAACTAAAAAAAAAAAAAAGTCAACACATAAATTACAGCAAAACTTAACCATGGTCGCCTATTGCAAAATTCTAAAGTCATATTTATTCCTAAGTAATGTTGGCAGCCATCCTCTACAAGAGCCGAAAAACAATGAGTGGAGGGGCAGGAGGAAGCCGGTGAGGGAATGAGCAGCCAGGCAGGCACGAAAGCCACTGAGCGCTCCGCAGAGTGTCATGCAGAAACGGCCAAGCGCGGTGTGGACTGGAACAGTCCTCAATTAAATCCGAAACAATGGTGTCTTTTGTTACCATCTTTGAGAGCAAGAGAGCGTCGAAAAACAAGTGTTGTTAAGATAAGTTTTGAAATTCGATCTTGAATTGGCCACTCTTCACTTTATCTTAGTGCTCAATCCGATTGAATCTGTGGCTTCGCTCCTCAACCCTGGAGTCCCAGCGTCTCCTTAGGTCCGTTCAGTAGCTCCGCTACTCCCAGGATCCTAGTGGTTGCTTCAGGGATTCCAAACTTTTCTGGATCCCTGATGCTCTCAAGAAACCTGCATTTATGGTTAGTTTTTTAATACATATATATATATATATAATATATTATATATATAGCTTGGATGTCGGAACACTACAGCCTGCCCTCTCGTCTCTGATCCTGCCCTTTCCTGGTTCTGCAGAACATGTATTTTTTATGGGTGGGTGAGGACTAGGGATTAAACCCAGGGGCATACTGCCTCTGAGCTACACCCCGATCGTATTTTTTTTTTTTCATTTTGAAACAAGGTCTCATTAAGTTGCTGAGGCCGGCCTCAAACCTGCAATCCTCTTGTTCAGATGAGTACTGGGGATATAAGCATGCAGCACCATGCCTAGCTGGACATTTTCATTCTTAGATTCTGACTTTATATTCATGTATGATGCTGATTTTTAAAATTTGAATTGTAGACGTGCCTCAGAGATAGCCTCTCTGAAAGACTAGCATGAGTAAATTTATAATCCCAGGTATTCTTAATAAAATGTTGTGTATTCTGTAAAAATGGTTAGCACGCTACCATTTAGCCCTGTTCTCTCCCAGGTGGCTTACATTTTCCTTTTGCTAGTCCATGCGTTTCCTACTTTCCCATCTCCCCAAGACCAGCGCAAGCTCTGAAGGAATCCGTGACTTACGGTGGTTAACACAGGTGCTTCTAGAGGTAGCGTAGTTATCATTCAAGACTTCCGGTAACGTCTGTGAGAGGGCAGATGAGTAGGGACAGGCCCTGCTGTTCGGGGTTGGGGTTGGGGTGGAGACCCACCCAGCTCACCCGGCTCACTGGCTCTCGGTGAGCATGTCTGGGTGTGTGCACACAGGGGAGAGATGAGGCCTCGGCTTTGACGTGACTCTGGCAAGTGATGCTTCATTCATGTTACAGACAAGCATTCTGGGATGCTCGGCTACCACTTATATAAGGGACCCAAACCCGGGTTTAGAGTCTTCAGGTTTTAATAGATTCTTTCAGAAGTCAGAATGTCAGCCAAGAATATTTCCACAGTTGGCATATGCAGTTTATTTGCCAAAAAAAAAAAAAAAAAGTCTTCTAGCCTATAACAAATCTTTTCACCCTTCCTCGTGCTATAAAACATTGAGAGTCTAATTTTTGTTTGCCTTTGTTTTCTTTAACCCTACTAAGATTATCTAATAGATGAGAAATCTCAGCCTTTTTTTTTTTTTCTTCTTATGCCTCAGACTTCAAATCTCAGTTTAAATGTCACTTCCTCGGAGAGATTTTTTTCCCCCTACACTTAGAGCATGCTGTTCTTTGCTCTCACATTTGTGAAGTTCTCTTCTGTTAGGATGTGAGCTCCAGGAGGTAGGTGCTTGTCTATATTGCTCACCAGCTCGATTGAAGCTTCCGCAACAGGCCCACAGCAGGCACCTAATGGTTGCTGAGCGAGGAGGGAGTTAGTTAAAGATGCACATACAGTACGGACCGGGGACCCTGATGAGGAATAAGGGTGTCTCAGAAGCAAGACGCCAGCTGGGCGTGGTGGTGCATGTTTGTAATCCCAGTGCTTGAGAGGCTGAGATAAGAGGATTGCAGGTTCGAGGACAGCCTCCACAAGTAGTGAGACCCTGTTTCAAAATAAAGATAAAATAGGCCTGGGGAGTGTAGCTTGGAGGTAGAATGCCCCTGAGTTCAATCCTCAGTATCACACCACACACACACACACACACACACACACACACACACACACACACACAAAACAGGACTCCAAGCTTTATTAATTGACCCACATTCTAGAGGGTGATGGGATGGATCATCATTGCCCTTCAGCTTAGGAGAATGCGAATAACCCTGAAGCTTAGGAAAACATGAATAACCATTGCAAAAGAAGGAAATGGTACGAGAGGTGTATACCCTGCTGAAAATAAGCTCAATGCCCAATGAAATATAACGATTTAATAATTAATTTATGGAACACCTTGTTGATCATCTGATCTGTACCTAGTTTGGATATAGAGTATTGAACAACAACAACAACAAAAATGCTATGAAACCTGCAATGATTAAAAAAAAAAATGCATACACCCCCAAAGGCCCAGTGATCAAAAGAAGTGAGATTGCAGATACCTCACACAGATATAGACCACATATTATAGTGGTCTATCTAGCAACATAATTATATTATTATTACTATTATTATTATTATTATTATTATTATTATTTTCCCTGCAGGAAAATTTACTTTTATTAACATAGAATAGTGTACCAGGACCATACAGAGATTTACATACGACTTCACAGTTTCTTGATGACATTCAATATCTTCATCCTATGTAACCCGTCACACTGGGAGGCAGGTAGGATGGTCATTACTGTGCCTGATTTCCATGAGGCACTGAGGCTGGGGAGCCTGGAAAACTAGAATCTGAATCCCAGGGCTAATATAATACAGCTGTTGAGAAGATGACCATTAATAGAGCAGTTGTGGTGGCAAAATTTGGACAAAGAAATCCCAGTACTTGGGAGGCTGAGACCAGAGGATCCGAGTTCATGGCCAGCCTCAGCTACCTAGTGAGGCACTCCGCAACTTAGTGAGACCCTGTTTCAAAATAAAGAATAAAAGTAAGGCTGGGGGTATAGCTCAGAGGTAGAATGCCCCTGGGTTCAATCCCCATTACTGAAAAAAAAAATTGGACAAAGACCCATGCAAGGAGTTAATGTCTGAGCAAGAGAAGAAAAAAATAGGTTGATCTTGTCACTATCGTCCCATCATTTCGGGTAGTATTTTTTTAAGGCTAGCAGGAGTGTTATCGTATGCTATAGTCTCACATCTGGTCCATATTTTCCTGCATGGGCACAAGGAACCATTTGAAAAGACAGCACACACTGTCTTTTGTTTTAAAAAGACATCAAGCTGGACATGGTGGCCCACTCCTGCAATCCCAGTACTTGGGAGGCTGAGACAGGAGGATCACAGGTTCAAGACTGGCCTCAGCAATTTAACAAGAGCCTGTCTCAAAACAACCAACCCAACAAACAAACCAACAAGCAAATAGTCTGAACTCCATGCTACTTGCTCCAGCCTGCTCTTCTGGGGGTCTTTCATCTTTCAGGAATGGTAAGCGGCGTGTACCCCTCAGCTGTTCAAGCCCAAACTCTCAGCCCCATTCTCTACCCTCCATTCTTCATCCTCCCTCCTCCATCTTCCCTCCTCCACCCTCCGTCCTCCGTCCTCCATTCCTCTATCCTCCATCCCCCATTCTCTGTCCTCCATTCCTCTTCTCTCTTTCCCCGTTCCTGGCACAGCTGCACATCCTGTGCTTCTTCCTCCAGAATAGCTACAGATTGTGGCTCCTTCTCATTCCTCCATCCTCCCTCTTTCTTCCTCCATCCTCCATCCTCCATTCCTTCCTCCTCCCTCCCTCCCTCCTCTGTCCTCTATTCTCCCTCCTCCCTCTTCCCTCCTCCAGTCCTCCCTCCTCCATCCTCCCTCCTCTCTTTCCCCGTTCCTGGTGCAGCTGCTCATCCCGTGCTTCTTCCTCCAGGATAGTTCTGATCATGGCTCCCTCTTACTCCCCGCTGCTGTCACCATGGTCCAAGTCACCAGAATCCCTAGCCCAGATTGTCCCGGGCGCTCCTGCCTGGCCTCTTTCTGGCCAGCTGAGCGCTGTAGCCTCTTTGCACAAGTGCATCATAATTGCTCCAACATAGGTCACCATGTTGAGCTGATTCCCATCTTAGAATAAAAGCCATTCTTCACAGACCCCACGAGGTCCTGCCGCCTCCCCGCCGTGACCTCCTCCCTCTGGCTAACTCATCTCTGGACTGAGGTTCCTGGCTTTCCCTTTCCCATCTAGAATATTCTCTCCTCAAGATCTCTGTGCCAGCTGCTCCCAGAGACATCCGGAAGGCTCCCTCCCTCGTCTTCTGCAGGGATTTGCTCTCCCCGTCACCCTGTTCAATTTGGAGCATCCCCTGACCAGCTCCTGCCAGCCCGTGCCGCCAAGGGACGCACTGCTCATTCCTGTCTCTCGTCTTCTCTTGTGTTTCCCTCACTAGAATCCAAGCTGGAAGGAACAGGGCTTCCCACTCGTCTCGTAGGACAGTGCCCTACACATAGTAGACAATAGTCGATCGCTAAATAGTCTAACTGGAGCGTCAATACTTATCTTCAACGAACGTTACAGCCGGTAACTTATATTTTTCTGACATTGGATCCACGCCCCCCTCTCAGGAGTGACTGAGAAAAATGCCCTGCTTCCTTCTGGACACGTTAGAATGCCGTTCCTTGCTGTCCCTCTTCTCTGGCGTCCACTGGTCTCTGCTGTTAGCAATGCAGGGAATTCTTAGCTCTCTACTGACGACATCTCAGACTCCACGCTGCCAGTGCTGCACCTTGACCCTCCCAACTCCTCTGCCTGTTTCCGTACACACTGTACACCGCAGGCGTAAAACCTCATCTGCCAGTGCACACAGGAAGGGGCAGGATTCACCACTTCATGGCTTGGTCAAATCCTCTGATGTCATTTATTCTTTTGGTATTGTTTATATTACTCACTTGGGATTCACTGAGGGTGGCCTGCTTTCTATCAGTATAGTAGTCTTCTCTACCAGATATATATATATATATATTTGCACATATATATATATATATGTGCGTGTGTGTATGTTTGTGTATATGTGTATGTGTATATGTATGTATATATGCATGTATATGCATGTATATATATGTATGTATGTGTGTGCATGTATGTATGTGTGTATATGTGTATATATGTACGTATATGTGTGTATGTATATATGTGTGTATATATATGTATGTATGTGTATATATGTATGTATATGTATGTATGTGTATTGTATATGTGTGTATATATGTATGTATATGTGTGTATGTATATGTGTGTATATATGTATGTGTATATATATGTATTTATGTGTGTGTGTGTGTGTGTGTGTGTGTGTGTGTGTGTGTATGTGTGTGTAAGGTCTCCCTCAGAGAACTCCAACTGCGGGGCATGGTTTCAGCAGCTAGGAGCTAGCTCTTTGTTGGTGGTTCCCACTGACCCAGCTAGGAGCACTTGCAGGAGCATCGCTGGGTTTCCATCTGCCCGGTTCTATAAATAGTGCCACCTCAGGGCACACTCAGGTGTGCTGAACATTTTCTTTGCGGTCCAGTTGATTGTTGGCAGAAAGAAAGTCACATGCTGTTTTGACAAGGCACTTAACCCTAGCGTCTCCTGCATGCTGGGCAGAACCACCCTGAGCGTTTATTTGCTTATAAACATACCAGCTCTCAGCAAACACTTGTGTGCCTTTGTTCGTGCTACTTTCTTGCCCTTTAAGGGACAAGTCCTACTTCTCGTAGGTTCATCTCTGGTCAGAAAGCCTTCCCGGGGTGGGCTGGACACAGGTGTCATCCCGCTCCATGGAAGCAACTTCAGCATCATGGTATAGTGTGTTGTCTAGGTACATACGCCCATGCATCCCAAGCTGTGAATCCCGAAGCCTGTAACTTCTGCATCCCTGTCCCTGTCCCAATGGTTACATAGGCAATGCTTCTTAGAGACTTTCGTAGAGTGAATGGCTGATCGGATGAATGAATGGAATTGGCAATTACATGGTGTGTGTGTGTGGGGGGGGGTAGAATTCATTTGCCTTTAAAAAAACCCCGTGTTTAGTTTGGATTTTTCTATTTTCCCTAGAAAACACTGTTTACTATGTGGTTGGCCAATATGAGAAAGAATTTTAAAAAATGTTGTTCCATTTACATATAGTTCAGGGAGTTTTGTTTTAATTGCAAAGGAGTGGGCTAATTTGTTCCTTACAAACTTCTTGGCATCTTTCTTTCTTTTCTTTTTTTTTTTGCCGACCCAATCTTCATACACATCCCTCTTGGGGTCAGCGGTGAACAATGATGTTGTGTGTGAGCCCTTGTGTGTTCTTGGCAGTGAAAACCCACCTTGTTTTCTGTTGCTAGGCAACCCCATTCCAGCTGCCACTGAAGAAATGTGCGGTGGTGGGAAACGGTGGGATTTTGAAGAAGAGTGGCTGTGGTCGTCAAATAGATGAAGCCAGTTTTGTCATGCGGTAAGAGAGAGAGCACCCCGCCCCTCCCGGCAGCCCCGGGCCTTTCAGAACTGGTCACTCGTGATTAATCAGCGGTGGCCTGCTCTTCAGCCCCCACACCCCACTTCAAACTCACGTACCAGTGAGTTTGGGAGGGCACTAAGGGGAGCCAAGGACTGAGGTTGCTCTGAGGTCGCTGATCAGGGCAGCAAAGCAAGGTCTTCGTTGAGATTCTACAGCCCGGCGATTCCAGCTGTTTTACGCGGGGTTTTCGTTAAGGCTAGCTCTGTATGAATAAACATTTCAACTTAGTTGTTTCATTCCACACCCCTTTTCTTCTTAGTTTTTCACAGAGGCACATGGAAGCCACACGTGGGATTTTGCAGAGGGATTTGATCCTGGTGTGACTAGGAAAACTAGAAGCTAGGAAGGCTGGAGTAGCATCCAACAAGCAGGAAGCTTGGAACGGCAGAGTGGGGAGGGGGCCTCAGTTCAGTGGCAAGCTGGAGAATTGCTCATGCAGCCGGGCTGCAGCCAGTCGGGGTGCTTGAGGGGCATGCTGAGTACAGCGGTGCAGAAGCAGAGCCAGCAAGTGAGCGCATTAGTGCAGGCTGGAATGTGTCTGGGCGAGAGGGTCACAGAGAGTGACAAGTAGGGGGACTGGCGGAGAGAGTGTGAAGGGACATAGCCTGAACCCCAGGGGGTGTAGGGAGTGGGCTCTGGAGTGTGTGGAGGGGAAAGCAAGCTGTCAAACGGCAGGGCCATTCCAAGCCAGGTGGGGCTGGTGCTAGAGAACGACCGGCAAGGGTTGGAGTGTTAAGCTGAGGTCTCAGAACTGCCCGCTGGGACCCAGGACTCCAGAGGTGAGGCATCTGGGGGTGCTGGGACGCACTGCGGGAAAGCAGCCTCTTGTTACTGAAGGAGAGAAGGGTTCGTGAGAATAGACTGGGAGGGTGTCTTTCAGGCACACCTCAAAGTCTCACTGAAGTGGGGATGACTAGGAACCAGGTGCCAAAGGCTCCAGGGTCAGGAAGGCCAAGGATCCAGGACCAGCAGCACAGAGGGAAGCAAGCCCCGTGAACAAGGAAGGAGACTTTGTGCTTGTGGGTTTTTGTTTGTTTTAAGCTAACAAAGTAGCTGTCTAGGAGTGGGAAAAAATGTCCAAGAGAGCGGAGAGCCTCCTCTGACCTCTGGCCAAGCGAAGTGTGAAGGGTGAGGCTGTTTGAGAGGGCGAGGGAAGCCGTGGACTTAGGGAGGGCCAAGATTCCTCAGAGGATCAGAGCTGGACCCCTTGGAAGCCACTTGACCTACTGGGTGAAACCCACGGCAGAGCAGGAAGGTCCTTCTGTACCTACCTTCCTTTGTGGGATGCCCAAACACAGTTTTTTTTTTCCAGTATACAACTGTGTTTCTTCTTCTCCAGTGCATTTTTTCCCTTGTAATATATACAAACAATAGGAAAATGGGGAAAAACATAAAGAGGAAAAAGTAGTTCTCTTAAATCGATGAAACATCTGTTTATTGAGTACCCAGTACACACTGAAACTTAAGCTGGGTCTGGAAATGGTGGCCACATACCTCTGTGAGGGACATGGATCCTGAAGAGGTGCTGGCTTTAACAGAGGGAATTCAGAGATGGAGAGGGGGCAGCGGGACCCTTGGAGGACAGGTGGTTTCAGTTCTCACATGGGGAAGCCACGCCATGCTGCTGTGGTGTCATGGAAAGATGAGGGTAGCAGTGTGAGGGGGCTGCAGAGACGGTGGGTGTCATCGACTGGAGAGCTGGGGTGATGAGGACCGTCGAGGCCGGGTCATTTCCGGCACTCACTGCGGTAGTTCAGAGTCAGCCGAGAGCGCAGGGGCAAGGCCTTGCCCAGGGCCTGCGGGTGTCATGTCACCTTTGCGGGGCCCAGCTTTCTTGTCTGTTTGGAGGTAGAAATAGACAGTTCCTCCAGTTTTTCTTTTACGTTGAGTCTGTAGTTCTGAGTTGAATTTTCCAGTTGCTCCCGAGTCTAAGTTGATTTGCCCTTTCCAAACTCTGTACAAGGAAGTAGGAAGAGGGAGCATTAAACTCACAGGTTCAGAGAAGTTAAGTGATTTCAAGTGTTCTGTGTTAGCTTTTTGTCACTCTGACCAAAGTATCTGACAATAACAACTTGGAGGAGGAAATGTTTGTTCAGTCTGTGGTGGGCTGGCCCATTCTCTGGGCCTGAGGTTAGGCAGAACTTCATGGCGGAAGGGCATGGTGGATGGAAGCCTCTCAGCTCATAGTAGTCAAAAAACACAGAGAGAGAGACAGGAGAGAGGAGAGAGGAGAGGGGAGAGAGAGAGGAGAGGAGAAAGGAGAGGGAGACAGGGCACAACCCCAGCAACCTGTTGCCTCCAACTTTTCAACCTCCCAGTAGCTCATTCGGCATCAATGGGTAAACCCATTGGTGATGTCACACCCCACGATCCAATCCTTTCTCAAAGACCCATCTCTGAGCACATGGGGCTTTGGGGGATGCCTTAGATCCAAACCCTGGTATGGTCTTAATGCAGGGTAGAAGGAAACAGTACAATAAATGCATTTCTATAGTATTCCTGTGTGAGTGTGTGTGTGTGTGTGTGTGTGTGTGTGTGTGTGAGAGAGAGAGAGAGAGAGAGAGAGAGAGAGCACAACCTAAGGAAGATGAGTACTTTCAACTTCACCTGTCCTGAGCTCCATTGGGGTATATCCAGCAGTGCCATATTTATCCCAAATAAACAAGATTAGCTTGGCCTTGTTCGTAATGTGCTGATGATATATTGAAGTTCAGAACTGATGAAGCCCTGTGAGTAGAGTGCCCTGCACCATGTGATACACAGTGTGATAGAATGGTGAAGGAGATAAAGATGGAAAAGAACTCAGAGAAAGTAGCCTCATCACTAAAGACTGATTTCTAAGAATAGCACTATTTTCTCAACACACTCGAAATTTTAAAAAGCCTTGTTTATGGCTTTTGATATGGGAGTAATAAATGTTGGTAAGTTATTTTAAATGATTAGCCATTTACAAATCGACTTATAAATGATTGCTTAAACACATTTTTTGGGATACATTTAGAATATTGAGATAATACCATGTATCCAAAATGAAGCATTCAGTGAGTGACTGTGGATTAGAAAGCTCAGAGTATGGCTGATCCTAGACTACAGGTTACATAGCAGATAAAGTGAAAAAGCGAATCCCAAAATAGCCCAACTGACACAGAGTGTTATACCAGAATACAGTTCAAAAGGTCTTCTAGGACTAGGATGTATCAGTTCCATAATTTTCTTCACTCAGGCATTTTCAAACACATCTTCTAAAATGCTAAAAAATCAATTTCCCATTTTTCAAAGTATACATTTTCTCTGTAACCAAAAATCCTTGAAAAAAATAACACTGTTGAATTGGCCTATCTGGAAGGTCTGCAGGACAGAGGTCACAACGATTATATCTTGGAGAGAACCTAGCTGGCTCAGTGAATTACATTCAAATGCATGTTTTGCAAACTTAAGCATACAGAAAGTTTAAAAGGCAATTTTATGATTTTTCTCTTTAACCTTTCCTCTCCACTAAGCCCATCCCTCACCTACTGACATCTTCCAACTCAAAGAATATTATTTCCCTCTAGTTCTGTGATCAGATCTCTTTTAGGAACATGAGCACTGTTACTAAGATACGTTAGCCATTAATATCTGTTAATTGTGCCAACAAGCGATAATGCAAAGTTTGAAACACTTTTAAACAATTATGCCTTATTAGGAACAATTTGACTATATTAAATGTGCCTTTTATGTAAATCTATGCAATTATCAATTTAGGAATTGAAGAGCTTAAATTATAGTGTGCTTTTCCTAACAAAAGAGATACAGGAAATAGTCAGCGATATTTGTATTCGAAGAGAGCATTTGCCCAGAAGAACTTCAGGCAGATACTCACAGCAAAATGAATTGTTATCATTTCCCACTTATAAAATATTGTCCTAGCCGGGCGTGGTGGCGCACGCTTGTAATCCCAGCATTCGGGAGGCTGAGACCGGAGGATCCGGGTTCCCGGCCAGCCTCAGCTACCTAGTGAGGCACTCCGCAACTTAGTGAGACTCGGTTTCAAAATAAAGAATAAAAAATGGGGCTGGGGGTATAGCTCGGAGGTAGAATGCCCCTGAGTTCAATCCCCAGTACCG
>PVLC010042672.1:0-12864 GCA_004027655.1 Graphiurus murinus | reverse complement strand
AGAAATATTATGAACATTACTTTGTAGATTTGTTGATATTAAAATTATTTTTGTGTACTATAAGATAAAGCAAATGAATAAATATATCAATGCTGGGATTAGGGGTTCAGATGTGGAAGAAGCAGTGTCTAAATACAAAATGAACAAAATAAAGAGAAAATAAACTGTTGGCTCTGATGTAGAGTTAGTACAAACTTGTGATTTCTAATATATGTCCATTCCTCACCCTGTCCCTGAAGGAACCCAGAGCAATGTCTTCGCAAGGTCATGAATATAGTAATACCAAGGTGTTGGTTTTGAAAGGCTACTTACCGCTGAATGGAAACATTTTCTGGAGAAATAGTTGACTCCAGATCAGAGACAAGGTGAGTCAAAAACATCTTGTGTTAGAATCAAAGGAAGTGCCCAGAGAAGGTTAAATACAGATTAAAAGCAGCAAGCATGAAGGGCCAAATATGAGATAATAAGGAAATTTAAAATAGAACATGATAGATTACAGCACATTGAATTTTTTAAAAATCCATAAATCTATAGTGGTACTGAAGGAAGGGATCTTTTATTTACAGAAGAATGCCAGAAAATGAATGTAAAAGGAATAATAAATTTTGAAAATGACTATTTTACAATCTCCAAAATAATTCAAAGATTACCAATGCATGCTAGAACTAGTAGATGAAAGTGTGTTGGGTAACATGATATTCATATAGTATCAAAATGTCATCTCACAGATTACTTATTAATGATAAAGAAAAAAACATACCTTCAAAATGAAAAAAAAAAAAAAAGCCGGGCGTGGTGGCACATGCTTGTAATCCCAGCATTCCGGAGGCTGAGACCAGAGGATCCGGGTTCGTCGCCAGCCTTAGCTACCTAGTGAGGTACTCCGCAACTTAGTGAGACTCGGTTTCAAAATAAAGAATAAAAAATAGGGCTGGGGATATAGCTCAGAGGTAGAATGCCCCTGAGTTCAATCCCCAGTACCACAAAAAAAGGGAAAAAAAAGGAAAGTTGGCAGACACCATCCTAACCAGGTGACAAAACCACACAAGCTAACATACTGAGCCCCTTAATATGATATAATGGTATATATACAACAGCACCTGTGTAGCATTCTTGCTAAAACTGTTAAACCTGAATCTCATCCTGAAGACACAATCAGGCAGAGTCAGAGACATTCTGTAAAACAAGCCTGTACCCCTCAAAAATGGCAGTTTCAGCTGAGCGTGGTGGCATACGCTTGTAATCCCAGCATTCGGGAGGCTGAGACCGGAGGATCCGGGTTCGAGGCTAGCCTCAGCTACCTGCACTCTGCAACTTAGTGAGACCCTGTTTCAAAATAAAGAATAAAAAAAAAAAAATGGCAGTTTCATCAAAGGTAAAGCATAAGTGGGAAACTGCTTTAGACTAAAGTTTAAAAAGATAGCATAACTGCATGCAACATGTACGATCCTTGATTGGAATCCAGGTTTCTTACATCAGCTAAAAAATACATTACTAAACAACAAGAACAACAAATTACTCCACAACTGAAATAACTTGGGTCCCAATTTGTGATCTTGTTCACTGTAGTATGGAAACTTATTTTTAATCCATTAGCTCTAATTATATAATTTTTATACAATAGGGTCAAAGTTATAATGATCAAGCATTATTAATATTGTTCTGGATCTCTTCTTGGAACAGAATAAGGAAAGTCATTGTTTTGGGAATTATGTGTACATGCTTAAAACTCTATTTCAAATCCAATGACTCAGGGTTTCTCCTTTTCTTCTCCATTCTATATTTATATACTGCTTTTCCCACAATGTGAACCCTGAATCCCAATCATATCAGTGGACTTAAGCATTTGCTTTATTTTATGATGCACTGGTCTTCCAAGCATTTCATTAATGTTTTAAGACAATTAGAGTATATCATCTCATAATAAAAATATAGTTCAAATGTAGAGATTGCTTTTTATTTGGTAAGAATCTGGCTTATCTAAATGTCCCTTTCTCTCCGTTTAGTCAACTTAAAATACTTATAGCTAGTCAGCCATATAAAATCCACCACAAAACAGTAAATTAAAAAGTTACAACAAAAGCTGGGCATGGTGGTACATGTCTGTAATCCCAGAACTTGGGAGATTGAGACTGGAGAATCACAAGTTCTAGGCCAATTTCAGCAACATATCGAGGCCCTAAGCAACTTAGGAAAATCTGTTTCAAAATAAAAATAAAACAGGGCTAGGATGTAGCTCAATGGTAGAACATCCCCCAGTTCAATCCCCAGTAACTCCTCCCATACACACACCAGTTATCTCACCTAACACCAATTAGAATGGCAGTCATCAAAAACACAAACAACAACAAAAGCTGGCGAGGGTGTGGAAAAGTGGGAACCCTAGTACGTTGTTGGTGGGATTACAAGTTAGTGCAACCACTTTGGAAAACAGTATGGAGGATCCTCAGACAAATGAGAATGAACCTACCATATGATCCAGCAATACCGCTTCTGGATGTCTACCCAAATGGAAACCAAACTATCAGACCAATATGTGTGTATCTATGTTTATAGCCACACAATTCACAATTGTCAAACTGTGGAACCAGCCAAAATGTCTATCAACAGATGAATGGATTACAAAACTATGAGATATATACACAGTGGGAATTTTACTCAGCCATAAAGAAGAACAAAATCATGTTATTTTCAGGGAAATGGATGGAACTGGAAAACATTATGTTAAGTGAGATTAGTCAGTCACAAAAAGTAAAAAATCGTATGGGTCATAAGAGGGACTCTAGATGAAGAAGAAGAAACCTAGATGAACAAAGAAGATAACTTAACTGAAGATGATGGGGTGGGGAGAGGAAAACACCCTAATGCACATGATGTACTTTCACAACATATCAAAGTCAATCACTAACCTGAACATGAGAAGGAGGGAGGGTTAAATGAGAGATGAGTGCATGTATGCCTCTACCAGCTTATACCTAACAAAGACGTATGATTACAATGCACCAATAAGAAAAAAAGTTACAATAAAAGGTAAACCAAAGAAGAATGCAAATTGAAAACAACCCATGCCTATTAAGAGAAATTTTTGCTTTTTCATCTGTTCTTCTTTTGTAATAATTAGCACAAGATCTTTTTTTTATGATATATGTTTGTCACACTTCAAAACCCAACCAGTTAACTGAAAATTATTAAGATTAATGCAGACACAGTGCATGACATGGAGATTAAAGTTTCCAAAATATAGAATAAGACAGAAATCACCATATTTTTTCCCAGTAGTTTGAAACTTTGCCTCACCATCTTTTTCAACCTAGTGCTCAAAGTCATTGCCAACAACCAATTAAAAATGCATTTCATCCAGGCATGGTGGCATATACCTGTAATCCTAGTACTTGGGAAGATGAAACAGGAGGATCACAGGTTCAAGGCCAGCCTCAGCAACTTAGCAAGGCCCTCAGCAATTTAGTAGGACCCAGCTTAAAAATAAAATAGGCTAAGGGTTTAGTTCAGAGGTAGAACACCCCTGGGTTCAATCCCTAGTAGTGCACACACACACACACACACACACACACACACACACATACATACAATCATACATGCATTCCTTTTATTTTTTTTTTTTGAGGTTCTGGGGATTGAACCCAGGGACATTCTACCTCTGAGCTACTCCCCCCACCCTATTTTTATTCTTTATTTTGAAACAGAGTCTCACTAAATTGCAGAGGGCCTCACTAAGTAACAGGCTGATCTTGAACCTGTGATCCTCCTGTCTCAGCCTCCCAAGTACTGGGATTACAAGTGTGCACCACCACCCACCATACCTGGCTACATAAATGTATTTCGTGTGACATAAGAACTACAGTTTTGAACTACAGTTCTTGTTTCAGATTAGGCTAGAGATGCAAGTAGAGGAGGGGTTCTATCACCTAAGCCTCGACAGAAAGCTTGCCAGACCAGCTACCAGGCAAGAATAAACAATGCTCACTACCTGTTAAATTAGAAAGTGAACCAAAGTATGGAAGGGCAGCAAAGATAATTCCTTTCTACTTTGCAGCATGTATCATACCCTCAATATATAATATGGCAAGTGCTTACCTGGCTGTGAACTGAGCAAAAGCAAGAAGGCTGCTCCACTTCACAAAGGGAAGTTGCTGATTGAGAGATCAGAAAGCAAGTCTGAACCAGATGACTAGAAAGGTGTTATTTCAAGGTTTTCTGGGAGTGTGGGGGGGGGGGAGAGAGACTCTCACCTAGAGTGTCTGAAATAAATTCAAAGGCATTCTTGATTGTGGTTTCCTTATCTATTTTATAAAATAACATCAGAATACTCAGTAAAAAATAATTATTGAATTCAATGGAATGTTTAATGAAGTGTTTTGCTTGAGAGCCAAAACTCTATATTACATGTCTTGGTGTTTAGCACAGAGTTAAGGTTACAATTGTCAATGTCACTAGGAGGCAGCTGTGATTGGCATGCCATGCTGATGGTAGAGGAAACTGTCCCTCTATCATAACTGTGGGAATTGCCACCTAGGATGTAGGTAATTGTTCACAAATCCTACACACACACTGTATCAAGAGAACAATGGTGTGTCCTCTGGACAATGAGATACTGAGTCCCATGTATGCCAGCCTGCACAGACTGGAGAATTCAGAACATCCAGGGTGGAATCACTAATCCCATTTTAACACAGTAGCTTCTGCATGGTGCAGATGCATTAACACAGGCAGGCTGCCTAAAAATATTTGTTGAGCTCTACAGGAGGGCCACCAGGGGAGTGATGGACCAAAACCATATTATACACTGCAGAGTTCTGTCCCTCATAATAGAAAACCTCCTGGAAACAATTTAGCACTGAAATTTGATCATTTGGGAAACTAGCTGCAAAAGTGTAATACATTTTGTATGTATTTCATACTTTGGTCAACTTTCAGCAGAGAACAGACAGTGGGAGCTTCTAAGCAATCCCTAGATATGTGAAAAGCTGCTTAATGACCACAACTAGGAAGGGAGAGAAAAGAAAACTTCCATACAGAATATTGAATGCAGTTCAATATGCCACACAAAAGTCCATCAATAGGTTTTGACAAACCAGTACTGAGCAAAGAGAATTTGTGATTCTTTTTTCCTGGTCAGTTGGTTCAGATTAAGAAATCCCCGGGACTAAAGTCCTATCTGTAGCCTGATAATCAGCTGGGAACCAACCTTTTTATCCTGGACAAGATGCCTGACTTGTTTAGTTTGCTCTTTGGATGCGGAAATAATTGCAAGTATCTCAAATCACCATAAAAAGTGAAAACCAAAGACCCGTCTTCATCCTGCACACTGACAAGTTTGCCATTTGGCAAGACACCGTCCCCCCTGGCAACACCAGGATTTGCGACCTCTGTCCGTCAGTGGCATTGCAATCAATAGCACAGTGCCAAGCATCCTCCAGGCCAGAGGTGACCATGTGATCTCCATGATCTGCTTCCTTGTTCAGAGGCAATCATCTCTTACCCACCTGATCAAACACAGAGATTCCAATTAAAGTGACTGGTAAGGAGACTTTGGATTTTATGGAAATATTTCCATTAGCCAAAATAAATACATTCATACAGTATTTTTCTAGGTACATTATTCTTTGTCTAGTTTGCATTTTGCTTATTTTACCAGGCACAAGAAAAATCCGTTCTGGCCAAAAGGAGAAGTATTCAAAAAGAAAACATGGAAGAAAAAGAAACAGTTGCTGGAACATTTTATTCAGTCCTCCCTCTTCCTGAAATTTTATCTGGCTAGTCCTTTTAGAAAACATAACACATAATCTGCTAAAAATTTAAAAAGTGGGAATTTTTATTATCAATCCCCATGCTTTGACCAAAACTTTCTCCTCTAGCTCTAAGGGCCAAATTCTGCATTGACATATGCTTTTCTTTCCACAGCCTCTCTGGATTTCATGGTGGATAAAGTTATTCCAAGATTTTAGAAGTTGGATGACTTTTGAGTTCATAATGGCTTTGTAAGAAATAAGATTATTCTGTGAAGAGAGCAGCAAACTGAGATCTGTTTTTTCCAGTGACTTTTTTTTTTTCTGGCTCAAACAATTAATTAATTTTTTTTGGCACCATAGAGACATTTGTTTCTTACCTGTCTTGTGTAGTGCTACAGAGTGGAAGAAGATGAGAAGAGGAAACAAGCTAGGTTTTGAAATTTGGAATTCAGAATTGAGTACCTCTTCTAACTGTACCTCTTCCTTGCTGCATGAAAGTTCAGTTCTACAACTCTGAAACCTAGTTATCCTCATCCTCTCTCTCTCTCTCTCTCTCTCTCTCTCTCTCTCTCTCTCTCTCTCTCTCTTTCTCTCTCTCTCCTAATTATTTGATTACTTACTATTTGATAGCTCGATAATCAAAGGATTATTGGAAGAAATAAGCAAAAGAGAAACCACTCAGACCAGCAGCATCAGGAATGCACCAGGTCTTCCATAATTGTTAGTTTCTGTTCATTTCACTGTTCATCTAAGTAGGTCTCTCACACTTGGACATGTCTGTAGGGCAGGAATCACCCAGAGGGCCTGTTAAACATCAGTTCCTTGGCCACATCCCCAGGAATTCTGATTCAATACACCTATGGGTAGGCCTCAGCATTTGTACTTCTAACTAATCCCCAGATGATGTTGACGTTGTTGGTCCAAGGACACACTTTGCATGTCAGCAACCATTCTAACTGATGGTAAACACATTTAGTCTCTTGGGCCAACTCCACTTGATTGGCATGCTCTGTTGAGAAAGATTCTGAGGCCATGTCAGGCCAGGGAGAGATTATAGTTTTGGAATGACAAACATTTAACATCTCTATCCTCCCAGAAATAACTTTTTTCTTTCTTCTTACTACTTGCCCATCTCTGTCAAAATCCTAAATCAACCTCAAATTCTTGCAACCTCAAGTCATATGGCCAGTCTTCAAGACATAGTAGAACTGTTCCATTCTCTTCTTCTTTTCAGTTCCAGAGACACAGACAGAAGAGTCAGAAATAGATGCTTATATGAGTCCATCAACTACGGAAGCCCATAAGGCCTAGAAAAATTAGTCATAAAACTTATCTGACTGTGCGTAAGTCCCTAACATGTGTTTTTATACACATTATTTCATTATCTTCAGACTAGAAATGAATAAAAGATGTTTGGAAATTGTTCTAAAGTAATTTTCCAAGGACATCAAGGAAGTATGTAAAATATTTCTAATCCCCCAAACTGAGTTTTTAATCTGTATAGTAGTAAGAGGTAGAAATATTCAAATATTTTCTCTGATTGTTAAAAAACAAAAAACATAAACCTTCAAGGGCTAGGATTTGTTCTTGTTTTTTCACAAAGTGAATGAAAGTCAAAATCTCATATATCACATTCAAGTGAAGTACCAAACACATATATAAATAGAGTTCTGTACAATTGTAGAGTTGCCTCTTCTAAATATAAATTATATATTCATACTCTTGTTCATATTCTTCAATATTTTGTTATCAACTCCTCTTACTACAAAAGTGCCTTGTGTGAAAAACAACATGTCTTAACCCAGGAATCATGATTCTTATTCATCCCAGGTTTTAAATCTAACTCAATATCCAATGCTTCACTAGACTTCAATATTGGATGTCCCTTTTACTTGGAAGGCTCCAGGGTCATATTTTATTAAAGATTTCTTGCTTCTGCATGTTCACTATCAAATTAATTTAATTTATGTGTATCTGTGCTTGATTCACTCATTACTTTTAAGAAAAAGCATATTTCAAAGCAGGTTAGTTCATTGGTAAATTACATGTATGCTGCAATATAATTTAATGATAAAGAAAGGACTGCTATAAAAATCACTCTCTCAAGGCGCTGGAGAACGTAGTTAGCGGTAAAAGCAGGACATTTTGCCCCCAGGGTGCTGTTATGTTTATGAAAATGGATAATCAAAGCCATTTTGAAATGTCACTCATTCTATTCCTTTTATTTGGGTGAAATTTTTTCTTTGAAATAACATATTTGTGTTGATAGAAATTAATTTGGCACTTGTGAAAGGTGCTTTGAGGCTAGTACTATCAGTTGTGTTTAATCTTTCTTATTCTCTTGGACAGCTCATATTGTCATGAACACCATAGAGGGAAGCAGCCTAATATTTGTTTTGCTTTGCACCTTACAAAGCTGTCTTTGAGATCAAAAGGATTCCTGTGTGAGAAGGAGGGCCATGGAGTGAATAGGCAGCCGATGCCAACCAGGCAGGGAAGTCTGATTGCGGAGACCAACTTCCAAGTTACCAAAAATATCATTAGCTAACTTACAGAAACAAGAATCAACAGGCTTATAGAGTTTTGAAGCCCAATGGTATATTTCAAAAAAACTACTCTGATATTTTTATTTCACAACTGATTATCCAAAAGGAGAGAATGCATCTGAGACTACAGTCTAGTGCAAAACAAAAGCAAAATTTTATTAGAATAATTATAAATAATACTACTCAAAAAACTTTGAGTCCTGGCCCATGCCAGAAAAAAAAATCAGATGACACATTCACCAGAATGCAACCACCTGTAGGTGGAGAAGAGCTTCAGGATTCTACGTAGAAGACAAACAGGAGTTGTCTTTTGCAAAAATAAAAAATAAATGAGGCTTATTATTGTGTTCCTTTTATTTATATCTACAAGGGTCTTAGTGAACAAGAGAGAAAGGTACTGCAAAAGCGTAAAATTCCTTTCCAATAAGTACATCTTTTGTTCTGTTTAGGAACAATTTTGACTAAGTGTGTCTGGACTTTATGGTGACTTTCAAGGAGTCAGATTCACTAAGGGACCAACAAAAAGACAACCTGGGAAACAAGAAATAAGATAGAATTCTTTATTTAAAAGCAGGAAGGAGGAAAAAAAAGAAATTTGTTCATTTCACACTTTGGCCCATGACATGAGACCCAGCAGAACTATGGAACCACACCTAGCTTTGCCATAGACTTAGGAAGTTGAAACTATGATTTCAAAATAGACCTATTCAAGCAAATCTACTGCAGGAGTTGGACTTTCAAATTAGGATAAAGAGAGTAATGGAGTAAAAAGCTACAAATTACACACACACACACACACACACACACACACACACACACACACTCAAATAATGTCCCCTAGAATGAACTCCAAATTCCACAGAAGGAAACTTAAATTGCCATACCAGGAAGGTGGGAAAATATTTGTCTTCTTTGCCAACTAATGCACATACTTAAACAGTACAGGTACCTGTTTATTTATAAGGCTGGTGTCGATTCTCTCGTTACCATGGGAGATGTTTAAAGTTGACCAGGCTCTAACTGGAAGCCTACTATCTGCTTTGGGGAGGAGTTGATGGCTCCTGTTACTGAAAATGAGGGTGTCCTCTATGTAATCAGCCTTGTCAGTGTGTTTGTCTGAATCATTTCTAACAATATTAGTAGTTACTCTAGGTAACCAGGAGTTGTTTTCTTCTTTGAGTATCAGATACATTTATAGTAGCATGCATACCAGAGTTGGAGGGGAGGAAATGATAGTGTAAAATTAACAACTTGTGCTTTGGTGTGTATCCTAAGGGAACTATTCCCTATTTCCTGGGCCTCCATGCTATTTCACACCCATGTAAACTACACACTATTTCTAGGTGCTTAGAGTACTGTTTCCTTTCCCAACTATGCATTCTGTTTGCCTCCTGAAGATTATTTCCTTTACTTTTTCTCTAGTATTAGAGAAAACTATATGTAGAATATTACAATTTTTTTGTCATTTAGTGAAATATTTTGGAAATTATTCCATACTCTGTCACTCCATATCAACATATATAGATGTATTTTTAATGCATTACAAAGTTTTCCTTTGGATCACATAATGTAATCTACTTAACAAACCCCTATCAAAGAATATCAATAGTGTCTGCTCTTTGCATAATTAAAAAATACGCTGCAAAGATTGTATGTTTGCGTGCACATGTGTCTTTGAACAAGTGAAACTATCGCTGGAAATCGGTAGGCTAAAGAGCACATTTATTTTAAATTTTAGCAACAACTTCCAAATTGCTTGTCGGGGCCCAAATGAAATATAGGCCTGCAGTTAAGACATGACCCTATGCTATTGCAGATGTGTAATGACTAAGTAAAATGCAATACACACGTGCACATCATGCTGATGCAAATGTGCGCCATTTTGTGCAGAATGGGTTTGCAAAATGAAGTTGCTTTTTGTTCTCCTCCAGATGGTGACTCTGTGTGAGCTCTTCTTGCTGGAGATCTCATCACTGAAACTTCCCCTTCAACCATAGCTGCCCCACAACAGGGCCCCTGACTTTGCTCTATCAAATACTTGGAATAACAAAAACAGTATTTAAGAGTACTTGTTTGCCCACCCCAGAGCCAACACCCTACTATCAAACTTTGTTTTTCTTTGACCAGTAAGGGGTAAAAAAGAGCATTTTGTTTTTACTTGAGCTTGCATTTCTTTAAATATGTGTGAAGGTTAGCCTAATTTTATAGACTTTCTAAGGCATTTGTATCCTGTTATTTTGAATCCCTTCAAATCTATTTTTTTAATTCAGGTACAGCTGGAATGCATGAACATTTTAAACACTAATCTAATGTACAATCACAATTTATTTCATCCTCCCTCTCTATATACCCCTCTCTGAATCTTTTCTGTTTGTCCTTGTTAGATCTTGTGTTGTTTGTTTCAACTGCTCTGCTGGGCTGTTTCACAAGGCCATCAATCCCTGCACTGATGTCTTCCCAGTCTGGTACCTACATGCTTCAATGAGTACAGCTATTGTCTTCTTCATTCAAGTTTCTGATCATTCGTGCAGTGGTGAAGGCCTGTCCTGTTCAGACCCTGTGGCCCTCAGCTGAGACCCTGCCCATTCTGACAGTATCCTGCCTGGCCTCTGAGTCTCAGGTGTGCTATGGAAACTGGGTTTCCCACATCTGTACCCTGAAGCGTGATTGGGAGAAATCTCCTGAAGATGAGCTAGAAAGGGAGAATATTTAAATGAGTGCTGTTCACTCCTACCTCACATACTCATTCTGCCTTCTCGTGGCTGCTTTTGCCAGCTGTATAATCAATCCTGATGAGTCATATCTTAACTACTGAAAGAGGAGGGAAGAAAAGCTGAGGGAAACAGGTTCCTGATTTAGTTTAGAAAATCCACTGACAAAATGAACAAAAGTTCTGGGCTTGTTCTTCCACCAACCAGTTCTTAAATGATAGGGAGTCATCTGACTTATCAAATATATTAACAAGTTTTTTTTTTTCCTTTCCTTTGGAGTGGTAAGTTTACTTCTTGAAAATAAAATTATCAGTTAAGTAAGCCTAAATCAATCCCCTTTCCCTTCTTTTTATTTCTAATTGTGGTTATCTTGTTTTCATTAATAGATTATTCAAATATATTCTAATACTTTAACACATACTTCCAAATCTTTTCTCCAACTTTTTCCATTGAGATGTGCTATCTTGACATACCCAGAGAGATATGTCCCAGAGCACAAGAGATGCACAAATCTCTAACTCCAGGAGCAAAAGGTGGGGTCTACTTCTTTAAAAATCACAGCATGTCTAAATTTATGCCCAAATATAGAAGTTTTCTGCAAAAAATATGGTAAATAAAACAATGCAGAAGAAGCTTACATCCTTAAAAACTGGACATTGCACAGGGTTCAGGAATTCTCTAGCTGCAACGTGTTTACATGCGGTCTGAGCATTTGCTTAATGTGATCCTGTGCTTAAGTGCATATAGATTCAACCAGAAAAGAGAAAGATGAACATCAAAGTTGTTGCAATGCCAGAAGAAAATTATAGGGTGTTTCCATGTTTGAAAGATCACTGGTTTTCACTATTGGTTTGGGGCGATGAATTATCCATAAATAAAAACCGTAGAGATCTCTGACCAAAAACATATACTATGCTTACAAAAAGTACAAGTTCAATGAGTAGCTACTCCTATCACAAAAGATCAGGCATATTTAATTAGGAAAGAAAAAGAAGAACTGAAGGCATCAAAGTAGCTTGGGAAATGTTCTGCCAACACATCTAGAGTTTTCTTTTTAATATTAACTTATTTATGTAGCAACAACAAAAAATACAGGAAAAAGCTTTTAATTAATTTTATTTATAAATGTTTGCAAATAATGATGACTTTCATGTATTGGCTGCTTACTCTGTGCAAGGCATTATGCTAAGACATTTGCATTATCTCCTATGATTCTCACAATAATTCTATGTATTGATAAACACAGGCTCTGCAGCCATGATAAAGCAATCCACAAATCTCCAGATGGGTGTGGTGGCTCACACTTGTAATCCCAGTACTTGGGAGGCTGAGACTGGAGAATCAAAGGTTTGTGGCCAGTCTCAGCAACTTAGTGAGGCCCTTTGCACCTTAGTGAGACTCTGTTTCAAAATAAACAAACAAACAACAAAAAAATAGGGCTGAGGGTGTAGGTCAGTGGTAGAATGCCACTAAGTTTCAACCCCAGTACCCTCCCCCCCCAAAAAAAGGAAGGAAGGAAGGAAGGAAGGAAGGAAGGAAGGAAGGAAGGAAGGAAGGAAGGAAGGAAGGAAGGAAGGAGATATCTCAATACAATTAACAACACAGAAGTTTATTCTGATACATTTCCAATACCTCTGTGTCCAGGTCACTCCAATAGGGATCAGCTAAAGCTTTCACAGCAGCTTTAATTCTTTGGACTAAAAATGATACACATCAGTTTTATCCACAGTCAATTGGCTGGAAATACTAATACATCTGGATGTAACCACAAAGGGAGCTGGGAAATGTGGACAGAAACATTTGATGAGCAGTAAATGTCTTTTCCACATTGTATAGAGTAAACATCCCTCTTTTCTA
>PVLC010042671.1:0-12850 GCA_004027655.1 Graphiurus murinus | reverse complement strand
CAAAAAAAAAAAAAAAAAAAAAAAGAGTGGAGTAAGAATTTGGATTATACAAATCTCAAATGTTTTCCATTACCCTTTTATTCATTTTTCTCACTGTGTGTGTGTGTGTGTCTGTCTGTCTGTCTGTCTCCCTCCCTCTCTCCCTCTCACTGGGGATTGAACCCAGGGGTATTCTACCTCCGAGCTACACACCCAGCCCTATTTTAATTTTGAAATAGGGTCTTGCTAGGTTAGTCAAAGTCTCACTACTTGCTGAGACTGTCCTCTAACTTGCAATCCTCCTGCCTCGGCCTCCCAAGTACTGGGAGTATAGGCATGCACCACAGCGCCCAGCTTCCACTATTCTTTTAGTAAACCTTTATAAGATGCTCTGGGTTCAATCCCAGCACCATAAAACAAAACAACACAACACAACTAAATGCATAAAGTAAAATAGAAAAAGAAAATTCATTATACTGAAAGTAATACCTTTTTTTTTTTTCTTTTTTCAGTACTGTGGATTGAACCCAGGGGCATTCTACTTCCAAGTACTACTTCCAAGCTATCCCCCCAGTCCTATTTTTTTATTCTTTATTTTGAAACAGTGTCTCAGCCTCCCGAATGCTGTGATTACAAGCGTGCATTCTTTATTTTGAAACAGGGTCTCACTAAGTTGCGGAGGGCCTCAGTAGGTAGCTGAGGCTGGCCTTGAATCTGGATCCTCTGGTTACAGCCTCCCAAATGCTGGGATTACAAGCATGCGCCACCATGCCTGGCTTTACTCCACTCTTTCAACAGGTTATTTTCCTAAATCTTTTTATAGGCTTAAAAGTTAATTTGAGTTTACATTCAACCATCCATTTAATAAATGATGCCTTTAAGCCGGGCGTGGTGGCGCACGCTTGTAATCCCAGCATTCAGGAGGCTGAGACGGGAGGATCCGGGTTCGCGGCCAGCCTCAGCTACCTAGTGAGGCACTCCGCAACTTAGTGAGACTCGGTTTCAAAATAAAGAATAAAAAATAGGGCTGGGGGTATAGCTCGGAGGTAGAATGCCCCTGAGTTCAATCCCCAGTACCGCAAAAAAAAAAAAAAAAAAGATGCCTTTAAAAAATGTGGTACTGAGGATTGAACCCAGGGGTGTAGATCTACATGCCAGGCTCCCCCTTTTGTTCTCTTTTGAAACAGGATCTCCCTAGATTTCTGAGAGTCTTGCTAAATTGATGAGGTGAGTTTCAAATCTGTAATCCTCCTGTATCATCCTCCCAAGTACTGAGATTACAGGTGTCCACCACCATGCTTGGCAAATGATAACTTTCTTGGTGCACCAAATTTACGGATTAAGACTACGCAGTGGCAGGTTTTATGAACCCCCCAATAGAGCCAGTTTGGATTAGACAGTGACTATGACTAATCTAAAACAGAAATTCTACATGTGTAATTAAGAGTTAACATGCAATTAAGCCAGGTGTAGTGGCAAATGCTTGTAATCTCAGGACTTGGGAGGCTGAAACAGGAGGATCTGGCGTTCACTTGATGCCAGAACCTACTTAGTGAGGCCCTCCACAACTCAGTGAGACCCCGTTTCAAAATAAAGAACAAAAAAATAGGACTGGGGGTGTAGCTCGGAGGTAGAATACCCCTGGGTTCAATCCCCAATACCACACACACAAAAAAGTTAACATGCAATTAAATTAATCTTGGTGTCTCTGGACAGGTACATCTTTGTAGCTTTGCCAAAGTTAGCCTTATCCCCCCTTTTTATTGGGAGGGGGCGGTCTTTGGTCAGTCTTTTCCCCTGAACCTCTTGGTTCAGCTAAAGGATGGTAGCTATAGACATTCTAAGTGACTGTAGAATTTTAATGTTCCTAATGATAAACATGGACTTTTTTTTTTTTTTCCTAAATTGGTACTGGGGATTGAACCCAGGGTTAGTCTACCTCTGAGCTATACCCCCAAACCCATTTTATTTTTTATTTTGAAACAATGTCTTGGCCGGGCATGGTGGCACACACTTGTAATCCCAGTACTTGGGAGGCCAAGACAGGAGGATCGCAGGTTTGTGGCCAGCCTCAGCTACTTAGTGAGGCCCTCGGAAACTTGGTGAGACCGTTTCAAAATAAAGAATAAAAATAGGGCTGGGGGTGTAACTTTGTGGTAGAATGCACATGGGTTCAGTCCCAATACCCAAAACAAAAAAGTGTCTTGCTAAGTTGTTTAGGCTGACCTTGAACTTGTGATTCTCCTGTCTCAGCCTTCCAAGTACTGGGATTACAAGCATGTGCCACCACGCCTGGCAGAAATGAACATTTCTGGTGGTATTATTTGCAGAAAATGTTTGTATATTTCTTTTCCCGTGGTACTGGAGATTGAACCCAGGTCCCTGCACATGCTAGGCAAATACTGTACAAATGACCTACACTCCCTCATCAGGAGAGATGTTTCATTTATCTTGTGACCCTTATTTTCTTTTTTTTTTTTTTTTTTTTTTTGCAGTACTGGGGATTGAACTCAGAGGCATTCTACCTCCGAGCTATACCCCCAGCCCTATTTTTTATTCTTTATTTTGAAACCGAGTCTCACTAAGTTGCGGAGTGCCTCACTAGGTAGCTGAGGCTGGCCTCGAACCGGGATCCTCCGGTCTCAACCTCCCGAATGCTGGGATTACAAGCGTGCGCCACCACGCCCCGGCTCCCTTATTTTCATTTAAAATTCAAATAGTCACTATCATGTTGCATTTCAAATAGCTAATTTTTTTTTTTTTTTTTTAATGTGATAAGTCAGATGGAATTCCAGGGCATTCTACCTCCCATCTACACTTCTAGCCCTATTTTATTTTATTTATTTATTTTTTGCGGTACTGGGGATTGAACTCAGGGGATTCCACCTCCAAGCTACACCCCTGGCCCTATTTTTTAATTCTTCATTTTGAAACGGGGTCTCACTAAGTTGCTGCCGAGTGCCTCACTAAGTAGCTGAGGCAGGCCGCGAACCCGGATCTCAACCTCCCAAATGCTGGGATTACAAGCATGCCCCACCACGCCTGGCTATTCTTTTATTTTAAAACAAGGTCTCAGCCGGGCGTGGTGGCGCACGCTTGTAATCCCAGCATTCGGGAGGCTGAGACCGGAGGATCCCGGTTCGCAGCCAGCCTCAGCTACCTAGTGAGGCACTCCGCAACTTAGTGAGACTCGGTTTCAAAATAAAGAATAAAAAAAAGTAGGGCTGGGGGTATAGCTCAGAGGTAGAATGCCCCTGAGTTCAATCCCCAGTACCGCCAAAAAAAAAAAACCAAAAAAAAAATAAATAAAATAAAACAAGGTCTCACTAAGTTGTGGAGGGCCTCACCAAGTTGTTGAGGCTGATTGAGAGCCTGTGATCCTCCTGTGTCAGCCTCCCAAGTACTGGAATTACAAGCAAGGGTCACCATGCCTGGTTTGTTCTTTTGTCCCCCCTCCCCCTTTTTTGAGTGTGTGGTACTGGGGATTGAACCTCTGAGCCACACTCCCAGCCCTATTTTATTTTTTTAATTTTGAAACAGTTTCAGTAAGTTGCCAGTGGGCTCTCTAAGTTGCTGAGGCTGACCTAGAACTTTCCTCCCATCTCAGCCTCCCAAGTATGGGATTACAAGCCTGAGCCCCCCCACGCCTGGCTCTTTTGCTTGATTTTAGTGAATTTATTTGAGGACTCAAAAGGGAGAATGTCTTGATGAAAATCAGTGTTATGAATAAAATATGTTCATTTTCTAGCTGCTAAGTGAAGTCTTTGTCCTAAAATTTGCATTTGTTACTTGTTTTGGTATCCAGTAAAAGCCAATTAATGGTTTTATTAACTTTATAATTATTCTCTCTCCTTGAAATAATGATATTTAAATTCTTTAAAAAGTTACCCTACTTAAAGGGAGAGGAGTTGCTGGATGAAAGAGCAACAGGGAGAAACAGGTCTTAAATACCTATTGCTTTGAAAAGAATAACCATTTGCTCATTCTCTGCTTAATGCAAATTTTAGGGCTGTTTAGCAGCATGGAATAAATGTTTTTTCCACACTCAAGGGTGGCAAACTGCAGAGGTCACTGAAGAGCTGGTGTTTTTGAAACATGTTTCCTTTTTTTGGCTGCTATATTGTTTGCTTCCTTTGTTATTGTGCAGTAAGCTACAAACTTTCTATCTTTTGGGGTCATTTTAGCCAGCTACACTGTTTTGAGTGTGTCTCTAAGTAGGGAAAATGGAGGTGTCTGCTTACTAATTGCTCTGGTGGATTTAGCTTCCATTATGGAGCTCTATAAACAGGTCGATTTCCTGTCTGGTTTCCCAGAAGTACAGCATTTTCGTAAGGTTTTTTTAAAAGAAGTAGTGTAGGGCCCTGTGTGAGTAGGCTGTCCATGTTGAAAATGCCCTGGGATAGAGAAATGAGAACCTGGTAGACTCAAGTGGTGAGTGCACTGTGTATCATCTTGGTAGCAGTGTCTGAATATTGTAAGGGAAACTTGGAACTTCTTGTTTGTGACTTGAACCAGCCTAAACTGGAATTTTCCAGTTTGAGCTGGCTGCCTGCCACTTCTGGAGGCTTCCTTGTTTTTGCCAGTGTTTCTGCACTTTCCTCAGCTCAGGGGCGGGACGCAGTGAGTGACCTGGCAGGCGGTGAGAGGGCCTGGTCCTGGCTAAGCTGCTCTCCAGCTGTGGTCAACCTGGGGTTGTAAGGGTAAGCACCCAAGACTGAAAGCTGGCTTTCAGTACATCTTCTGTTATTAACCCTTTAATATCATGGTAATTTTTTGTCTTCTGTGTGTTGCAAGCTAAGGCTTGGCCATCTCCTTTTGCTCTTGCCTCTGCTTGCCTACATACATCACAACACCATCAAGGAGTTTATTACTCAATTCCCTGGAAAGTTTGCTTGTAGAACTTTGCTTTTAGTTAGGTTAGTTCCTCCTCTTTCGTTTTTTCTATCTGGGTTGTATTGAGGCTTAGGTATGTTAGGTAGTAGAAATTTAAAACAAGTTTTGGGATAGAGCAATGACTTAGTATCTTGTGGGTTTTTGTTGTTGTTGTTGTTGTTATTATTATTATTATTATTATTATTATTATTATTATTATTATTGATACTGGGAATTGAACCCAGAGACATTCTACCTATGATCTATACGTCCAGCACTTTTTATTTTGAAAGTGTCTCCCAGAGTTGCTGAGGCTGGCCTCAAACCTGTGATATTTCTATCTCAACCTCTCAAATACTGGCATTACAGGTGTGTGCTGCCACACCCAACTAATTTAATCTTGATATTGCTTCAAAAACCAATGTAAAATAACTCAGACTAGAATCCTAAACACGAATTTTGTACTTAAAAATGCCAAACCAAATTATATTTCTATGACTTGGAAGCAAACATTTTATTTTTGTGATACTGGGAATTGAACTCAGGGGTATTCTACCTCTGGGCTACACTCCCAGTCCTATTTTTTACTCTTTATTTTGAAACTAAATTGGGTCTAAGTTGCGGAGGATCTCACTAAGTAGCTGAGGCAGGCTGCGAACCTGGATCCTCCGGTCTCAGCCTCCAAAGTACTGAGAATACAAGCGTGTGCCACCATGTCCGGCTTAATTTATTATTATTATCATTATAGTACTAGGGATTGAACCTAATGGTGTTCTACCACTGAGCTCTAGTCCTAGCCTTTTTTTTTTCTCGGTACTGGGGATAGAACTCAGGGGCATTCTACCTCCGAGCTATACCCCCAGCCCTATTTTTTTATTCTTTATTTTGAGACAGAGTCTCACTAAATTTCAGAGTGCCTCACTAAGTTGCTGAGGCTGGCTGAGAACCGGGATCCTTCAGTCTTAGCCTCCCAAATGCTGGGATTACAAGCATGCGCCAGCACGCCTGGCTCCCTAGCCCTTTTTATTTTTTATATTGAGATAGGGTCTTCTTAAATTGCCAGAGCTGACCTCCAACTTACTGTCTTCTTGTCTTTAGCTTTTTGAGTCCCTGGAGTTGAAGGCATGTACTACTGCACCCAGAAAAGTAAAGATGTGTCAAACCTTTGTAGTGTTACTGCCCAGAAATGGCTGGTTTTTTTGGAGGGGAGGGGGCAGTTTTCTTCCATCACCTAGATGGGGCTCCAGCTCACCATCCTCCAGCCTCAGCCTTCCAGGTAACTGAAATTACAGTTATGCACCATGCTAAATTGCTGAGTTTGTCTTTGAACCTGTGATCTTCATGTCTCAGCTTCCTAAGTACTGGGATTACAGGCATGTGCCACCACGCCAGGCTGCTTTTTGATTTTTTTTTTTTTTGCAGTACTAGGGATTTTGAAATAGGGTCTTACTAAGTTGCAGATGGCCTCTCTAAGTAATTGAGGCTGGCTGCGAACCTGCCATCCTCCTGTCTGCCTCCCAAGTACTAGGATTACAAGTGTGTGCCACCATTCCCGGATACTTTTTAAAATTTTGAAATATTAAATTTTAGCCAGGCATGGTGTGGCACGCTTGTAATCCCAGTACTTGGGAGGCTGAGACTGGAGGATCACAGGTTCCAGGACAGCCTTTGCAAGTAGTGAGACTTATCTCATCAACTTAGTGAGACCCTGTTTCTTTTTTTTTTTTTTTTTTTTTTGCAGTACTGGGGATTGAACTCAGGGGCATTCTACCTCCGAGCTATACCCCCAGCCCTATTTTTTTTTTTTTTTTTTAATTCTTTATTTTGAAACTGGGTCTCACTAAGTTGTGGAGTGCGTCACTGGTAGCTGAGGCTGGCCGCGAACCTGGATCCTCCAGTCTCAGCCTCCCGAATGCTGGGATTACAAGCATGCACCACCATGCCCGGCTTGAGAGACCCTGTTTCAAAATAAAAATAAAAATATAATCAGGCTGGGGGTTTAGCTTAAAGATAGAATACCCCTTGGTTCAATCGCCAGTAACACACACACACACACACACACAAATTTCTGTTGGATAACACTCTTATAAAAGCAAACTCTCTCAAGCTGTAATGATTAATGGAAGTGGCTCTTCAGACTCTTATGCCTAAAATATTAACTGAATTACCTCCATATTCCATCTTCAGCAGGTTTAGTACGGGTTAAGGTAAAATGCGTATTTGCAGGATGGTGGAGGGAGCATCCCACTCATAAAACTTTTTTAATAGCTGGACTTGGTGGTGCACACCTGTAATCCTAGTGCTTAGGAAGCTGAAACAGGAGGCTGAGGCAGGTTCGCTGCCAGCCTAAGCATTTTAGCGAGGCTCTCCACAATTTAGTGAGGTCTTGAACCTCAAGGCATTGCCAATAATGACTCCAGCCTTTTTGGAGTTAAAACCAAAAGTACTCTAGGGTCAAGGTTGTTCTGGATAGTTGGGAGTAGGTACAAAAATAATTTTTCCATTTCACCTACTACGAATTTCATTCTTACCAAAATCTTTGGGGCCAGGCATATAGCTCAGCAGTAGAATGCTTCAAACCCCTGGGTTTGATTCCCAGAACTACACGTACACGTAGACAAAAAAAATCTTTGTAGCAGAATTTGATCATGTATCTGACAAAAAATGAATATAAAATGGTAAGAAGCACTAGGGGATGGGGTTTTTGGTAGTTGAACACTTATAATTCTTAAAGTTAACCAGGAGCTGTGCCTGGTGGCATATGCCGGAGCTTAGATAGGAGGTTGGCAGGTTCAAGGCCAGCATCAGCAATTTATTTAGCAAGACCCTGTTTCAAAATAAAATAGGGCTGGGGGTATAGCTCAGAAGTAGAATATCCCTGGGTTCAGTTCTCAGTATCACACTCCCCTTTTTGTGTTAAGTATATTTGTAGCACACTATTGACCACTTTTTTTTGTGTATGTACTGGGGAGTGAACTCAGGGCCCTTCTACTTCTGAGCTACACCTCAGGCTTATTTTTAGTTTTTTTTTCTTTCCTTTTTTTTTTTTTTTTTTATACTAAAGATTGAACTCAGGGGCATTGTACTTCCCAGCTCTACCCCTGGCCCTTTTTTTAAATTTTGAAACAGGATCTCACTATGTTGATGAGAGTCTCACTACCTGCTGATGTTGTTTTTGAACCTACAATCTTCCTGTCTCAGCCTCCCAAGTACTGGGATTATAAGCATGTGTCACTATGCCCAGCTTTGCCTCATGTTTTTCTAAAAAACAAAGAAGAGAACCACCAGTTTAATTTTGTAGAATGTGTGTGTGGGTGGGGGTGTACGTGGAGGGGGTTAAAATAACATAACATTTACCACTTAACTATTTTTTGTTTTTGGCATTTCTGGGGCTTAAACCCAGGGCCTTGAACATGCTAAGCACATTTTTACCTTTTTTGTGTGTGCGGTACTGGGATTGGACCCCGGAGAGTTCTTCCTCTAAGCCATACCCCAGGCCTGTTTTATTTTTTATTTTGAAACAGGGTTTTGCTGAAACTGGCCTTGAACCTGCCATCTCCCTGTCTCAGCCTCCCAAGTACTGGGATTACAAGCATGTGCTACCATGACTGACTGTTAAACCTTTTTTTATGTGTGTGGTACTAGGGATTGAGCCCAGGGGCATTCTGCATCCAAGCTACACCCTCAGCCCTATTTTATTCTTATTTTCAAACACAGTTTCATTAGGTTGATGAGAGTATCACTGCTTGCTGAGGCTGTCCTGTGATCCTCCTGTCTCAGCCTTCCAAGTGACTGGGATTACAAGCTTGTGCCACCATGCCTGGCTAAACCATTTTTTAAGTGTCCAATTTTTTGGCACTAAGTGCATTCACATTATTGTGCAGCCATCACCACCATCTCCAGAACTTTTTGGCTTCCCAAACTGAAATTCTGGGCCCATTAAATAATAACAATCTACTTTCTGTTTCCCCAATCTGTGGCAACCACCATTCTACTTTCTGTGTCATTATTATTACCATCAGCAGCAGCAGCAGCAGCAGCAGCAGCAGCAGCAGCATCGTGCCAGGGACTAAACCCGTGCTGTTCTACCTCTGAGCTACATCCCTAGTCCTATTTTATTTGTTTTGTAATGGCTTCCTAAGTTGCTGAGAGCCTCATAAAGTTGCTGAGTCTGGTTTTGAACCTTTGAACCTTCTGTCTATCCTCTCAGGGTTGGGATTATATGTGTGTGCCATCATGCCTGGCTTTATTTGGTTTTATTTTATATTATTATTATTACTATTACTATTATTATTATTATTATTTTTTGCAGTACTGGGAATTGAACTCGGGGCATTCTACCTCCAAGCTATACCCCCAGCCCTACTTTTTATTCTTTCTTTATTTTTTTGCAGTACTGGGGATTGAACTCAGGGTCATTCTACCTCTGAGCTATACCCTCAGCCCTATTTTTAATTCTTTATTTTGAAACAGGGTCTCACTAAGTTGCAGAGTGCCTCACTAGGTAGCTGAGGCTGGCCATGAACCCAGATCCTCCAGTCTCATCCTCCCAAATGTTGGGATTACAAGCGTGCACCACCAAGCCTGGCTTATTCTTTATTTTGAAACAGGGTCTCACTAAGTTGTGGAGTGCCTCACTAGGTAGCAGAGGCTAGCCGCAAACCCGGATCCTCTGGTCTCAGCCTCCCAGATGCTGGGATTACAATCATGCGCCACCACGCCCGATTTATTTGGTTTTATTAATAGCCATCGTAGAACCAGGCATGGTGGTGAGTGGGTGTAATCCTAGTACTTGGGAGACAGGAGGATCACAGGTTGGAGGCCAGCCTCAGGAACCTAATGAGACTCTCATCAACCTATCGAGACTCTGTTTCAAAATAAAAATAAGGGGGTATAGCTCAGAGATATGTCCCAGAGTACAATACCCAGTACCACAAAAAAAAAAAAAAAAAAAAAAAAAAAAAAAAAAGAGTGTGAGAGCCAGGTATGGTGGCCCACACTTGTAATCCTAGTACTTGGGAGGGTGAGACAGGAAGATCGAAGGTTTGAGGACAGCCTCATCAAGTAGTGAGACTTTCATTAATGCCTCTGGGTTCAATCCCCAATACCACACACACACACAACTATGAAAGTTTTAAATCAAAGAAGATAGAAAATAGAGAGAAAAGCTCTCCCCCACATGGGGAAGTGCCCCAGGGGGAAGTCTAGCCCTTGCCATATTTTAATGATTAGTGATATTTAGCATATTTTCATGGGCTCATTGGCCATTCATATAGCTTTAGAGAAATACCTGTTTGAATATTTTGTCCACTTTTGAATCAAATTACTTTTGTTGACATGTATGTATGTATGTATGTATTTACTTACTTATTTGGTGGTACTGGGGATTGAACCCAAGGAATACTCTATCATTGGGCTACATTCTCCACCCTTTTTATTTTATTTTTATTTTTTGTGGTACTGGGGATTCAACCTAGAGGCATTCTACCTCTAAGCTACACTCCAGCCCTGTTTCATTTTACTTGTCATACTGGGTTTGAATCCAGAGGCATTCTACTTCCAAGCTACACTCCTACCTCTATTTTATTGTTTATTTGGAAACAATCTTGCTAGGTTGATGAGAGTCTCCCTACTTGCTGAGGCTGTCCTCCAACCTGCAATCCTCCGGTCTCAGCCTCCCAAGTAATGATATTATAGGCCTGTGGCACTGCATGGAGCTGCCTATTTTTTGAGACAGGGCCTTCCTAAATTGCTGAGACTGGCCTCAAACTTGGAATTCTTCTGCTTTAGCCTCCCGAGTAGCTAGGATTACAGGCATTTGCCACTGTGCCTGTCTTTTTTTCATTATTTTTTAATAGGGAATTTAAGATGCCTCAGAATCATAAAGCAGAATGCTCTAGTAACCTCATCATGCAAAATAGGGGTTTTACCAATTTCTTCTGATCATTGTGCGACTAAACTATCACCTTAAATCCTTAGGTTGAGGGTAAAGAAAGCTATTCCCCAAATAATTCATTTTAATATGAATGGATGTAAACCTTATTAGAAGTTGGGTAGCAATACTGTATATTTCATTTATTATTTGTTTGAAAATTGCAAAGTAGTTTTGTCTACAAAGTTCTTTGACCTTGGTATTAATAAGGGAAGTATATGTTCCATTTACCTTTTTATCATGTTTTTCAAAATCAAATAATGCTAGCTAGAGTGTTTGGGATACCAGCTTCCTCTTGAGTAGCCTAATTTCAAAGTTGACAATCTTCTTCCTCCTCCTCTTTAAATTTGTGAGTTATTAAAAAAATTTTTATACCAGTTGCAGTGGCTCAAGCCTGTACTTGGGAGGTTGAAACAGAAAGATTACAGGTTTTAGACCAACCTCAGCAATTTAGTGAGACCCTGTTTCTTTTGTTTGTGTGTATGTGGTACTGGGGATTGAACCCAGGGGCATTTTGCCTCCAAGCTACATCCTTAGCCCTATTTTATTTTTATTTTGAAACAGTGTTTCGTTAGGTTGATGAATCTCACTACTTGCTGAGGCTGTTCTGGAACCTGTGATCCTCCTGTCTCAGCCTCCCAAGTACTGGGATTACAGGTTTGTAATCCCAGTACCTGTAATCCCAGTACCTGTAATCCCAGTACTTGGGAGGCTGAGACAGGAGGCTAAGGCCTGGCTTACCCTGTTTCAAAATTTAAAAAATAAATAAATAAAAAGAGGTGGGGTGTAGCTTAGAGGTAGAATGCCTCTGGATTGAATCCCCAGTACCAAAAGAAAAAAAAAAGATTTTTATGAAATAATAATAATAAAATGATTATGAAAGAAATACCTTAGTTATAAGGAGCAATATAGTCTCATTAAGGATCCTTTGCTTGGATTGCTGTGTGAAATTAGCATATTAATTTTTCAAAAGAAGAGAAAGCAGTCTTAAGAAATAATGTAGGCCAGGGTTTCTCAACCATGGCACCACTTACATTTGAGACCAGAAAATTCTTGTGAGGACTCTCCTGTGTACTACAGGATGTTTAGCAGCATCGTTGACCTCTGTCTACTAGAGGCCTGTAAGTGGCATAGGCACCTCGACAGTAGGATTTTTTAATGAAATAGAATAGCTATCGAAAGACCTTGGGTTTTGTCAGACATTGAAACCTGCTTTTTTGTTTGTTTGTTTGTTTGCAGTACTGGGGATTGAACTCAGGAGCATTCTACCTTTGAGCTATATCCCCAGCCCTATTTTTTATTCTTTATTTTGAAACAGGGCTCACTAAGTTGTGGAGTGCCTCACTAGGTAGCTGAGACTGGCCGCGAACCTGGATCCTCTGGTCTCAGCCTCCCGAATGCTGGGATTACAAGCGTGCGTCACCACGCCCGACTTGAAACCTGCTTTTTTTTGTTTTGTTTTGTTTGTGGTGTTGCACTCTACCACTGAACTATACTTCTAACCTAAAACTTTTTTTTTGTATGTTTGTTTTAATTATGCTTCTGCTTTCATCCAGAAAATGTGTTTCTAAAATTTATCTTCAACAAAGGTATAGATAATAGGACCCCTGAAATGTATTAGTCCCTACTTCTACCCTGTACAGTACTAGGGATTGAGCCCAGGATCTTGCACATGCTGGGCAAGCAGTCTGCCACTGAGTTACCTCTCTAGACGCTTTTAAGTTGTGCTTTGAGACTGCACATCTGGCTTGTATTCGTTTTTATAAACATCAGTGAATTCAATCAGGTGATTAATATGTGTCATTTAAAGTCTTGGGACTGGCCCAGTGTGGTGGCACATGCTTGTAATCCCAGCATTTGGGAAGCTGAGACTGGAGGATATGGGTTCTCGGCCAGCCTCAGCTGCTTAGTGAGGCCCTCCGCAACTTAGTGAGACTCTGTTTCAAAATAAAGAATAAAAAATAGGGCTGGGGGCATAGCCTGGAGGTAGAATACCCCTGAGTTCAATCCCAAGTACCGCAAAAAAAAAAAAAAAAAAAAAAAAAAAAAAAAAAAAAAAAAAAAAAA
>PVLC010042670.1:0-12861 GCA_004027655.1 Graphiurus murinus | reverse complement strand
AGTCTCACTAAGTTGCAGAGTGCCTCACTAGGTAGCTGAGGCTGGCCGCGAACCAGGATCCTCCGGTCTCAGCCTCCTGAATGCTGGGATTACAAGCGTGCGCCATCATGCCCGGCTTGCAGCCGCCCTTTCTGTACCTTAGAAACATGAGAAAAAGACTATGCAAACTGTTTTCTACTTAAAATGTGCTTGCTATACATAACAAACACTTCCTAAAATGGTAAAACTTTAAAACTACCACCCACCAAAAGCCATCAATGTATATGCTTTCTTATGCAAAACTTAAACGCCAAAATTTTAAACAACTATAACCATTCCGGAGAGGGGGCAAGGGGCTGGGGTTTGAACCCAGGGGCATTCTACCTCTGAGCTACACTCTTAGACCATTTTTTAATTATTTTTGGTTTAGAAACAGGGTCTCACTAGGTTTTTAAGACTATCTTCGAACCTACAATCCTCCTGTCTCAGTCTCCCAAGCACTGGGATTACAGGTGTGCGCCACCACACCTAGCTATAATCATTTCTTAATCCACACAGAGCATTACGTCTGACACTTTAAATACTACACCTTGGGGCTGAGGCTTTAGCTCAGTGGTAGAGCACTTGCTTAGCATGTGAGGCCCTGGGTTCAATCCCTGGAAGTGCAAAACTCAATACATACATACTACGCTGTCTTCTCTACGACCTTCCAAATGCCTTGTAATTCTATTTCCCCCCAACTCAATCTCCTAGGACACTCCCTATCTTCCTTTCTCCTTCCATTACCAGTATTCCATTTTCTACCTCCTCCTTTCCCTCTCTATCACATCCCTCCCTTCCGTTGATTCTCCCAACTAGTGGCACCATAATTTTCTTACTCTGAGAAGTCTCTCCACCAGGAAAGAGCTCTCTCTTCACCCTGTTTTTTTCCATTTTTACTCCCAGCCTCACCCTCTGGGTGACATTAACCTGTCCTCTCTTACCACCTGGTCCCACCTCGCAGCTCAGTTCACCCTCAGGGGGCATGTGGAACCCCAGAAAGGCACAGGCCCCACCAGAGCAGGCTTCTGAAATCCAACGCTGGAAGGGCCTCCGCCTCTCATTAGTTTGCCATCTGGTGCTGCAGGAAGAGCTTGAGATTTTGGTTGTGGTACAGTTTTTACTTTGCTTTTCTCTTACCATCATGAAAGCAGTGACTTCATTTTCCTGTGAAAGATCGCTGGTCTGGAACACTAAATTCACACACCCCTCTGCATGTGGACACACACATATAGCATATATGCTTATACTGTAACTATCAGCAAGGGCTGGCATAATACTTTACAAAACAGTACAGCATAAATCCTCTGCTCCTGCAACAGAAAATCTACCCAATACTCTTAAAAATAAAATTCATAGAGTTTGCAGAAGTGTTTAATGTGATATGAGAAAGAATCCACTGAAATGCCTCTTATAGCACTTGTTTTGAAGCAGTTCATTCCCAAAACACATTTTCCATTGCTATAATCTTTTAAAGTGCTCATCTATCTGGCTTTTACAGCAATCTGCAAGTGTGAAACAAATATACAATTCACAGCGGGGGAAAAGTGCAAAGGCTTAATCTACTGTTCTCTCATTTGCCAGTGTAGAGTTGTGGGGCACAGTCACAAACATGCTTATAAATTCCACTGGTCTAATGAACAGATACAGTTTTCATAATTTTTATTGCTGTGTTCCACAGCTCAGTGATTGTCAGGCCAATGCCAAAGTACAGGTTCCATTTGAATGACATATGGCTGCAGTCAACCAGAGAGATGTTACAACATTAAACAACACAAGTAGACAGAACGAGAATACAAAATGCCAAATTAGCTCTTGCAGAACCAGTGATGCTCTCGTGCAACTCGGTCCTTTGGAAGCGGTTTTGTGCTCGTGGACATGGTGTGGACACACCTTCTGAGCCCTTGCGATGCTGCACACAGCACAGCATGGACAGGCTTGTGCAGCAGGAGAGCCTGCACGCTCAGGGGTGTCCCTAACTGCTACCGGCCCTTGGTTAGACTGCATTACCTCTGCTGGGCAGTTCCCTTACCTCCCCCTCCTGATAAAATGACATTATAATCCTCCATCCACATCACCAAATGAGATGCTAATGTGACAATGCATCCTAAATGGCCAACCACTATGCAAACAATCACATAATAATAAAACCAATAAAAAAATTCCTAAAGTACCCAAGCAAAGAACTAAAGCAGTATGGTGACCCAATCGTATGCCTGCTCTAGCTAGGACATCTTCTGGCATTTGGGTAGCTTTTCCCCGGTGGGTAAGAGGTGAGAGAAGGGATCAAAGGCAGCTTCCCCAAGCTCGCCGGCACCCAGGGCGCTGGCCTGAGGCCCAGCCGAGCAGATGCACTTGTGTTTGACGCATCAGCTATCAACACAAGAACAAGGGCAAGAGAAGTTTTTCCAGGCAGTACCCTCAGCAATACCCAATTTCAGGTGTGTGCACACGTGTGTCTGCAGGAGCAGCAGAGATGAGGAGTGAGCTAGGCCAGGCAGGGTCTCTTCCCTGTACCTAGGACCTGGTTTTCTCGAGGTCATTTACTTTACTCCTGCTCTTCTGCTCCAATTCTTTGGCCTTCCTGGCAATTCCAAGAGCTTCCCAGTAGCCTGTCAAGAATTCTTTTTCTGCTTGCATTGGCCAGACTCACTGCTTACAGCTAAGAATTCTGACTGACAGAGAGGGTTTCTGAAATGGTCGGATGGTAAGAAGGGAAATTACAGGAGAACTTCAAAATGCATAGCACAGCGAAGCAAACACAGGAGACAGTGCGGCTCCCCGTCGCAGGCGGTGAGGGGCAACTGCTGGGTCTGGTATGTAGGGCAAGGGTGAGAAAGGAACCAAGCCCTCCAAAATGGAGGTGAGCAACCAACAGCCACGGGAAACGACAGTTACGTGAGAACGCCAGGCTTTCAGAGGCAGCCAGTTCTAATCCATGCTCTTCTTGAGCATTTGCCTTATGTGCCAGACTGTGAAAATACTACGAAATCACAGGAATTCAGTAGGGGGGACACATTCGCTAGCAAGAAGCATTTTTTTAATGGTACTGGAGGTTAAACCCAGGGGCATCTTACCTCCTAGCTACACCTCTTTGAAACAAAGTCGGCTAAGTTGCTGAGAGTCTTGCTATGTTGCTATGGCTGGTCTCAAAACTGCAACCCTCCTATCTTAGCCTTCCAAGTACTGAGATTACAGGTGTGTGCCACCACACCTGGCTGCAATTCGCAATTTTAACGTAGGGAGGTAACTGTTAACTTTAGTTGAGTGAGTGCAGACAGGGGCCAGGAGGCAGGAGACTGCACGGAGGGGGGATCCGATGCAAACAGGAGGAGGGTAGGGCAGCAACTCTGGCCAGAGGACAGAGTGGCAAAACAGGAGTGACACAGTACTGGGTATCGTTTAGCTGCAGGCATCTCACTAACTGGGTGCTTAGTTCCTCCTTGTGATGGAGGCTAGAAGGAGAAAGTAGAAAAAGAACACGGGAGTAAGATCAGAGGTGCCAGCCATCCGATTTGCAATTTGGACTTCATCGTACAACAGTATTCATTCACTAAATAACTTTAAGCAGGAGAGTCACGTTGTGTTTACATTTTAGAAAGAGTATCACAAAAGCTCCATCAGAAAGAATGATCAAACAATAACTGGTTCTCAACCATCTGGAATTCACAGAACCTTTGAGAATACAATGGCCAGAAAGATGCAGCTACACAAGTACAGAGAAACCGGAATATTTAATTCCAATGGACTTGCAGCGCCTGTAGTCCATGGACCTCAAGGTGAGAATGATCTAGAAGCCAGAGAAGACTGGTGAAGGTACCAGTTGGCAGGCTGCCGCCACTGCCACACTAGCAACGGCAATGGCCTCCACCACAGCACAGGCTGTGACCAGGGAGAAGAGCTTCTCTGGCATCAGCTTCAGGGTGCAGTGGTGAGGGGGAACACCAACAAGGCCTTCCGGACCCATGAAAGGCCATCGGGCACCCAAGAACTGGGTCGCCAGCAACACATCCAGGTGGAGGTGCCCAGCTGCCAATCAGAAGCCAGAGTCTCAAGAGGAGAGGAGAGTAGTCCCGGGTCACTGGAACCAGTCACTACAGGCTACAAAGCACATCCGGTGCATGCAAGGTCAAGAGAGTACCAGCCAGGTTCAAGTCCACAGGGAAAAGTCAGGACTCGACCTCTAGTCCACAGGGCCAGAACACGTGGTAACGGGGCATAGGTTCAGGATCAATACACCACCTCATCACCACTTTATAAACAGAAATATAAGTCAATTACTCTGCTACGCACACAGCTTTTTCTGCACGGTCACGTAAGTGCTATCAGCCCAAAATATAAAACCTGGCCAAATTTCTTTAAGTAACTCTCTCCAGTGCCTATTAGGTACAATAAAGAAATCAATAAATATCCAGAGATACAATTCTCAATTTTCTCAGAGGCCCAACTTCAAAAAGATAGTGTATGCAGATAAATTTTAGAGATGCTTTTAAAATACCCATGATTGGAATATTCAACAGTCCAGTAACTAAAGTCTGGAATAGAATTTGCAATTTTAGGACAGCAGTTCTCTAACAGAAATATTTAGCATCTTATACAAACATGTTATTCACAGAAGTGTACAACAAAGGGGATATTTATCACATTTGCCAGATTTGTTAGCTGAAGTACATCATTCTTATGATCACCAACAGAGCTGCAGTAAAACCTCTGTAATATTCAACAACAAAACATGGCAGTATGCCATCCCTCTATCAAGGAAAAAAACAAAATATATTCAGTAGGTACAGCTCTCTCTGTGACTTTTTTTTTTCCTGAAGAACTAACTCATTTTAAACACTGGCAGAAGCACGGTACTATTCAAATCTGAGCAGAGTCTGGCATCTTTGTGAGAAGCTGGCAGGGAGAGAGACTATCGTAATGGTCAGGTTCTACCACTCTTAGGCTAAGACTCACAGCAGAATACAATTCAACTGACCCTAAGAATCACTGCACCTTACAAAGCCTTTAATCATTGAGTTTCACAGGTACAACTCATTTTTTAAAACTGGCAAATTATTCTTTTCTAGAGAAGGAAATACAGGTGTCACTAACTGAACCGCAAGATGGACACAGATCTTAGGAAAGCTTTCGGTATTCCAATTAGTACTGTGTAAAGCTATGGGCCTAACCAGCCAGTGCATACTCAAATCAGTCCCTATGAAACTAAATGACTTTCCTTCCACATACTGGGTTTTCTGCTATAAAAAGTACTGTAGCACAGTGGTGTAACGCCCAGCCTAATGAAGGAAGGAGGGAACAATGAATAAATGATGATTATCAGCCTTAAGGATTTATCTAGCTATTACTCTGGATCTATATAAAAGTTGAGTGGCCCGATTCTAAATCCAAATTGCTCCAACATCCAAAACCTTTTGAATACTGACACGATGCCACAGGCAGAAAATTCCACACCTGACTATATGTGATGATTTGTAATCAAAACACAAGCACGGCCGGGTGTGGTGTCGCACGCTTGTAATCCCAGAATTTGGGAGGCTGAGACTGGAGGATCTGGGTTCGTGGCCAGCCTCAGTTATGTAGTGAGGCCCTCCGCAACTTGGTGAGACCCTGTTTCAAAATAAAGAATAAAATATAGGGCTGGGGGTATAGCTCGGAAGTAGAATGCCCCTGAGTTCAATCCCCAGTACCGCAAAAAATAAAAATAAAAAAAAAAAACACAAGCACATTAAATATTGTGTAAAGTTACTATCTGTTTAAGATATACATGAAACACAAATGAATTTCGTGTTTAGGCTTGGGTCCCATTCCCATGATATATCTCATTATGTATATGCAAGTATTCCAAAAACTGAAAAATTCCAAAATCTTAAACACTTTTGGTCCAAAGCATTTTGGATAAGTGATACTCAACTTGTACTCAAATAGGCAATTTAAAAATACTATTCCCAAGAAAATTGTAAATTTTAGTGGATAAAAGTAGATAATGTCAGTCAGTTAAATTCAAAACCACACTTGACTGGTTACTGCAGGCAGGCTGTTCTGGAAGTCAAGTTGCGTTCCTGCTCTTAAGGCCTTCAAGGCTCAGCGCGTAAGGGCCACAGGAGTCGCCGGGAGCACCAGGCAGGATCTGAAAAGCAGGTGAGCTCCACCAAGGACAGGAGCTTTGCTTTGAGGAGCGGAAAGAAAAGAGATGAGGGATTCCAAGTTACAGATAAGGGCGCCAGAAAAAAGCATGGGGCGTGTTTAAGAAGGCAGCATTTATGTAAGAGGAATTGGGGCCAAGGACAGAAATGGGCAGGTTTGGGCCAGCAGAGCGAGGTCCTGTGCAGGGGAGAGGCCACACTGAAATAGGAGAGCGTGTAATACCACAGTACCATATATTTCTGAATTATTTAAAAAGTGACGGGAATGTCCTGACTCGTGTCAACCTTACTACAGGTGAGTGGTCACAGCGCACACACAGTGACTCAGTCAGTAAAAATGGGAGCCTGGAGCACTGGAGGCCGGGGCTCCTATTCTCATTTGGTAAAAAGACCAGAACTGGAGAAACCCAACAGTACAGGAAAAGAGGGCAAAATCAAGGAAGACTCTGCAGTTCCCCACGGGATAGGGTCCATTTAGAAATCCAGTATCAGGCCAGATGGATGGAGGGGCAGCTGCACCTGCACAGGCTTTGAACACCTGAGGAAGCCCTTAGCTGGCAGCTGGCGGGGAGCAGAGATCCAGCACCCCCTCCCCTCCCCTCCGAGTTGCTGAATGCCTGGGATTGCTAACACAGAGAGAAGGGAGGAAGACACAAGAAGGCAAACACATCTATGTTAGTCAGCTTTTCACTGTTGTGGCCAAAATACCAGACAAAAACAGCCTAGAGGAAAAAAACTGTCTGGCCCATGATTTCAGAGGTCTCAGTCCATGGTCGGCCAGCTGCATTGCTTTGGGCCTTAAATGAGGCAGAACATCATGGCAAAAGAAAACTGTTCAACTAACAGAAACCAGGAAGAAGTAGAGAGAGAAAAACGGACGAGAGACCGAGAGACCGCCCTCCAGGAAACGCCTTCAGTGACCTACTTCCTCCAACTAGGTCCTAACTCCCAGTAGTCCATTTACCTATCAATGGACTAATCCACTGATTAATCAGCACCCTCAGGACCCAATCACTTCCCAAAGGCCCCCCCCCTTGGAGCACATTCTAGATCCAAACGAGAACAACAGCTAAGTGAAGGGAAATTCTTCAAGTGCTGAAAGTATTGTAGTAAAGCACGGCACAAGACTGCATTGGATTTGCTAAGTAAATCACATCGTATATCTCGCTCTAATATGCAAACAAACTATAGTGATACAGACCACACCAAAGCAGATAAGCTGTAAATTCCAAATACACTGTTCTGTGTCTTCAGGAATCTATATTTACATTCTCACTTATCTTGGGAATCATTATTTCTCCCCTTCAGAAACCAATCACTAATTTTAATATCGAAGTTTACAAAAATATGCATGCTAGATATTTTTAAGTGTAAAGTAACTGAAGACTAGTATTAATTACTCGCTCCTCAAAGTATGACTTCTCAAGAAGAATATTTTCCAAAAGAAAAAAGAAACTACTCACTTTGAACTAATAAAATGTCAGTATCTTGATCTGAACTATTACACAACTATAGTGACAGAAAATCCTATCTAGCGGACTAATAGAATTTTCAAGTCACTAAACTATAGGTTAGCTTTATATGATATCAAAATTTGTGGGTAGGCCCCATTTCCTGAACCCTTAGAGTCTTCTATCTGTCAGACCTCGTGTAAGTGCCAGGGACAGACACATAGAAAGCAATTCTCCCTCAGCCTCCGGTGAGCTCACAGGCTAAGAGGGAAAGAAGGAAACCCAGGAAATGGCCTATTCTCGGTCACCACGTGCAGTGGCTGGGCCCACAGTAACCACGGGGATGAAATAGCAGAAGGAGGAAGGGGAGCCGAGGAAGGCTTCAGCCCACAGAGCAGTCTTTGAGCAGAGGAGCCTGGCCAGCTTAAGATGTGGAGGAGAAGGTCAACATCTCCAGTGTCCTGCTATTTGTCAGTGTCTACTCCCCCTAATCTGGACTCCCAGAGGGCTCTGTCTTGATAAGCGGAAATTATCAATGAAAGTTCATCAAGCCAATAAACAAAACAGATGGGAAGCTGATAGTTAATCTGACCAGCAATAATTCCAACAGAAGATGAAATGGGAGAGGGAGCACTTACCAAGCACTAAGTGACGGGTCTCAGGCTACCTGCCTCTATACATGACATCTCATCTAATACAACTCTTATCTAATAAAAAGGAACTTGTAGTTCAAGATCATTCACCTTGAGAAGAGGCTGCTGCTTAAACCTAGGTCTGTGTTATTCCACACACTCTACTCCAACCCTCCCTCTAATTTAGCACACTTCAGGATTGTATATATGTCATCAAACGATATTAGATATGTATGCGCTCATTGGTTAATTTGTGTACTATTCTTCACCTAAATATATATATATGTCATTCAAACACCAAGAAGCCACTAGAAAAAAGGCACAATGTGGTTCCTCAAGAAGGAAAAACAAGCCGGGCGTGGTGGCGCACGCTTGTAATCCCAGCATTCAGGAGGCTGAGACCGGAGGATCTGGGTTCGCGGCCAGCCTCAGCTACCTAGTGAGGTACTCCGAAACTTAGTGAGACTCAGTTTCAAAATAAAGAATAAAAAATAGGGCTGGGGGTATAGCTCGGAGGTAGAATGCCTCTGAGTTCAATCCCCAGTACCGCAAAAAAAAAAAGAAGGAAAAACAGAAGTGAATGCTTTCGAAATTCCCACGGAGCTCAGTCCTAAGAGGCCCTGGAAGGCACTAGTAGTATCACACACAGGACATACACCTACAGGTGACCATCCTGCAACCTCACCGCAAAGAACCCCCCGCTCACAGAGGTATGGCAACAGACATTCTGGCTATCTCTGCAGTCACACACTGTCCCAAAGTCTTCGAGAGCATATGAGAAGCACATACTCTCAAGCCAGAATATTTCTTCCCATGTGGCATCTACAAATTCATGAAAGTAGTGTAAAATAGTAATTAAAATTAGCAATAGTGTTGGCGTCGGTCAGACCATATGTTGGCTCTATTGATTATTAAGGATGTAACCTGGTGCAACTTGGTCCCTTCAAGAAAGTTCACGTCTCCATCAGCCTTCCTCCATACCCCATGTAATCCTCAAAAGGATTGGCCAAGGATCTACTTCCAATCTGTCAAAGGACTATTTTTTATACTGTCTGCTGCAAAAGTAAACAAGACATTCAGTGGATTTCACTTAACATTATTGTTGCCTTTATTTAACAAGTATTTATTCACCACTTACCACCTGCCAGGCCCAGGGCTAGCTGGGTGCACTAAGCTATGGTACCCTGACCTCTGAAAATGTCTCTTTTGTAACCCACAGACTAGCCTCTTGATTACAGGATAATATAAGGAACAACAGTATTATATAGGCTGCACAAAGAGGCATTCAAACCTGTCTATATGTCTTAATTAATGGGCAGTCTTTCTTTTTCCAAGATTAACAAAAAAGGGGAAAAAATCACTTATATTCTGGTTGTAAAACTTATTGGGATAAACAGTAAAGTCCTTTCTGACATAATCCTAGAAACCCCACCAACTCTTTTTTACATGCTTTTACTGGTGCATTGTAGTTTTATATCCTTTTACTGGTGCATTGTAATTGCACACCATACTGATGTGTAGTGATAGGAACATACACACACACGGCACCTGGTGTTTCCTCCAGATCCGCCCCACTCCCTCCCTTCCCTGAGCATGCCATTGATAATTCCTACGTGTACTTAGCATTATTTAAACTGTCACCCTGATTATGTCTCTATCTCCCTCCCCCTCCCCGCTCCAGAGCTTGACTGGAGGCTTGATTCCTTTATCTGCGGTCTCTTTTGTTACCCAATTTCTCTCTAGTTTCTACATATGAGAGAAAATATAACTGCTCCCTTTCTGAGACTAGCTAATCTCACTTAGTATATTATATTCTTGATATTAGGAAAATAAGAATGAAAATCCCAAATGTAAAACATATCAGAGCTTAGGGTATTTAGTTGGTAGATATTTGGGGGGCATTTTGGGGGAAAAGAATAGTAAGTAAGTACTGTAAAATTTTCTAATTTTAATTGGGCCTAAAGAAAAACTTTTGAACATGTACTTTATGTTCAAATACTAAGCAATTAGTAGCATTTATCCCTACTTATGGAATATATGCTACCACTTCCCTGCCTTCAAAGCATTTCTGTTTTCCTAACAAATCCAGAATCCACATTTTCCCATCAGTCCTAAGTTACCAAATAAATTCATTCTTTGACAAGACTTAATTCAAAGCAAGCTCTTCAAGATACAGCCACTAAAGCATAGGAGAAATTTTAAACCACAGATATATAAAAGATAACGAATGAAACTTAAGCTAAATAATTTGCTCAGTGGTAAACCTGCCCGTGTCACCCTGAAGTTGGGGCAGCTTGAGGGACCCGTGGCCTCTGGCACCAGGTTGGGTGCCCGGTGCGTGGGGTCAGGCAGGGTCTGGCTATAAACAGCCCTCAGGACGCTGCTGGAGCTCCCGGCCAGCACCCCGCCTCCGCACCGCCAGGGGTGGAGCTCAGGGTGGTGCTTGTGGCATGCTATAAATGCACCTGGCAAGGGTGGCTGGAGGACCGGCTGGCATTCCTGTGAAACAGAACCCTCTCCCAGCTTCCCCTGCCACCGACCAGCAGAATGCAGGACAACAAGCTCCGTGAGCAAGGCCAGGCCGGGCGGGGCATTCAGCCACCAGCTTCCCCACTTTTCAAAGACACCCTAATCCACGGTGTTAGGGAGGAACGAGAGCAACTGTGAGTGCCAGGAGCAGCAGAGTCCTGGACCCACCAGACCACCGGGGGACAGCTCCCCGGGGGAGGGGGGAGGCAGCCGTCAGTATCTCCACCCTCGCCTTCCCCTCGCCTCACTGGGGCTGCTGGGTGGGGACAACTTACCAGAGAAAGAGTAAGAGATTCAAGTAGCAACTGCAGCATTGTTATCGTATTACTACCCTATTACTAGGAATATTAAAGCATTACTAGAAATGTTAGTCTAATGTATATATTTTTTATATATATTTAAAATATTCAAAGCAAATATATATATATATATATATATATATATATTTTTTTTTTTTTTTTTTTTTTTGCGGTACTATGAATTGAACTCAGGGGCATTACCTCCGAGCTATACCCCCAGTCCTATTTTTTATTCTTTACTTTGAAACAGGGTCTCACTAAGTTGCGGAGAGCCTCACTAGGGAGCTGAGGCTGGCCGCAAACCCGGATCCTCCAGTCTCAGCCTCCCAAATGCTGGGATTACAAATGTGTGCCACCACGCCCGGCTTGTCTAAAATATTTTTGAGTGCATATTTTCAACATGTAAGTTATTAAGTGTATTTTTAGTACTAGTTCTCAGAACCAATCCCCAACTCCCAGGAATGTATCACATTTTTTAAAAGACCCTCAACGGGCATATAAAATTTGCTATATAGACACTCACTTTATAGCTCACTCTAGACAATTTATCTCTTCACATATTATCTGGCATCTGTATTATAGGTGGCCTTCTACTTGCCTGCTTGCAAGTCTACTAAATTAGTATGAAGGAAAACAGAATAAAATCTGGTCTTTCCATGTCCTGATACCTTAGAAAGAATAGTCAAGATAGGTCACCGAGACCTCCTGAATTCCAGATTTTCAAGAAAATCAAATCTGTAGACTAACAACTTATAAATTCATTAATCTCAGCACAGGATTTTGCCAATATTTATTAAGACAAATGTAGTCATCAATGTTCATTATTTTTTAATCCAAAAATTTAGGCATAAATTTTAAACTTAAAAAACACTATTATTAATTTTTTACAGCCAGATCCTAAGACAACAAAAGATGAACAAACTATACCAAAACAAATGACCTATGAGAAACAAAAAATATTTGATAGTCCCTTGTTTTTAGAAGTATCATTAGGAAAAATAACTAAAATTATTACATCAGTGAATATTGCCACTGGCCAATCTGACACAAATCTGAAAACTTGCGTCTAAATCTTTAAATTCCTTTTGAAAACACACATTTACAACGTTTGCACGGTACACCAATTAAAATGAAATCAAAGGTTTCAACTAAAAACATAATTAAATGCATTAGAAGTGAAAGTCTTAAGTCATTTTAATCAGTTTTTCAAAACATCAAATGTTTCTTCTTTCAACCACTTCTAGTCACAAAAGTAGATACCACAAAAATCACTATTCCTAGGTCTGTTATCTCTTTTTAACAATTTTGCTAAATTCTTCTTCAAAATCTTTCAATTTCACATTGATAAAACAGAAAATACCATAAGGGTTATTAACCCACTAAGTCTCAAGGTTTCAATACTATAATATTTCAGTAAAACTAACAAAGCTGAATTAAAATATATTGGAAATCATGATGCAGCTTATATATATTATTTTTATAATATATTCCCCTAGTTATTTTGTTACATTAGTAAATTATATACTATATTTACATTTTATAGGCGTTTCACACCTGCAGCATGGTACAAAAATGGGTTAAAATTGAAAAAACTTACATCCAAATCCTATTTCAAAATAGAGACATTTACAGTTCTGAGTGGTTTTGTGCATGAACAGCTAATCTGTTTTATTTTGCTTTGTCTTAAGCAGATATGGTGTCAGGGTTTACCCTCCTCCCAAGTCCCCATGCCTGCAGCGTACCCTCAAGGTGAAGGTATTTGGAGACAGGACTTTGAGTCGTTGGG
>PVLC010042669.1:0-12852 GCA_004027655.1 Graphiurus murinus | reverse complement strand
TTGCCCTTTGAAAAATATCCTATCCAATTCCCTATCTTCCAGTCTCATGTGCTCCTGTCTCTCCTCAGGGGTTTCTCTGGTGTTGTATACCTTTTCTGCTACCCAGAGCAGGTCTTGAATAGTTTGGTCCCCAATCTATCCAGTTTCTAAAGTTTTCTCCTGATATCTGGGGCTACCTCATTTACAAAGGCTAAAATCATGTTTGCCTTTGTTTCCTCTGCCTGGGGATTCATAGGGGTGTACTGCCTAAAGGAATTGAGAATTCTTTCTAAAAAAACTGTGAGGCTCTCATTGGGTTCCTGTTTAACTGCATATACCTTGGCCAAATTGGTCAGCTTTCTAGCCGCTGCATGGGCACTGGGTGTTAGAACCTGGCGGCACACTCAGAGACGCTCCCTACCTTCAGCCTGGTCAAAGTCCCAATTTGGGCGAGTCAGGGGAAAGGTCCCATTAATGAGATTCAGCTGGGTGGTTGATCTTCTGTCATCTCCTGGCACCAGCCTCCTGGCTTCAGTCAGGATCCTCTCCCGTTCTGAGAGATAATATTGGGATACAAAGTCCCCTCTGGGGCCATCCCACATTGAAGGTTAGCCACTCTAGAAAATTGCTATTAACATTTTGTTTATAAGACATCAGTTGGCAGTTGGTAAGACATTTTCTTAAGCTCTGTATTTCAGAAGATACTTAGGAGACATAAATATATTTAATAAAGAAGCCAGTAATAATTAATACAATACATAAATTAATAAATTTTTAAACTTAACCTTAACATATAATAGAACACTTATAGCAAACAGATATAGACCAGGTCTTAGTGATGGATTTCTCAACTGTACTAAAACATAGATGGCAGAAGTTTTAGTAACTCAAGATATTAATACAATACACATTGCATAGAGAGATCACTTATTAGTTAGCTTGCATGTATATAAAGCCCATGTACCTTTACCTTTACAAGCTCTCATAGAACATTTAGATGAACCTAGATACATAGCATATTTAGGCCTCAGATATGTACGCATCTGTGGCCACATATATAGGGTATCAAATATAGTAACCCAAAGTTATAGCTGTTCATTTAGCCTGAGCTACAAAGTAGTCATTAAACAAGTATAAAATACAAACCTTGCTAAGATGCAACTTGCTAGGTAATCAAAACAGTAAACATAAGAAATTATTTTGCCAAGGCACAACCTTTAAGCTAATCCTTAGTAAATATTAAGGACACAAAACAGCATTGTTTTAAATCTAAAGGACATATGAAATCATAATTTAGTCATTTAAAATTTTTGTAATATGAAATCCTTTTCCATATGAAAATTTTTCCTCTCTTCTCATACCTCCTTATATCTATGGATATCTCCTATTATTTGACATTTTTTACGTCTCAACACACAAGTCTTTTAACTTTATACAATTAAAACAATCCTTACATTTAAAACAATCCTCACACTAAAAGAACCCCTCTAACAGATTTTAATTTAGATAAATTCTTTTAGGTAAGATAAAACACCTAGCACTTAGATAAAAATACTTGGTGTTTTTAATACTTATGAAAACACAGCCTAAGAAAATTTTTAGCCTTATATATGTAGAACATCACTTATCAGAACTTTGATCCTTAGTAACTCATGTTTGGTTAACATTCAAGACAGCAGTGTAAACCACTCCTATGTAAAAACCACGTTTAGCCGGGCATGGTGGCGCATGCTTGTAATCTCAGTACTTGGGAGGCTGAGACCGGAGGATCCGGGTAAGAGGCCAACCTCAGCTACTTAGTGAGGCCCTCCACAACTTGTGAGACCCTGTTTCAAAAAAATAAAGACTAAAAAATAGGGCTGGGGATGTAGCTCAGAGGTAGAATGCCCCTGGGTTCAATCCCCAGTACCACAAAAAAAAAAAAATAAATAAATAAATAAATAAATAAATAAATAAATAAATATAAAAACCACATTTAGTAGGCTCAAATATACTGATGTTAAACCAATATTTTATATTTAACAATTGATTTTTAGCATTTAACTTACTTATAAAGATACATCATCTATAAAAATTTTACTTACTTTACCCATTTTAATAGCCAGTCAGCACTTTAAGTCACTACTTTAACAAGTAAAAGATCCTAATAATAAACAATGAGCATTGTAGTTTGAATATCAAATAGGAACTGACACATAATTCTAATTGTTTAACCTGAAAAAAGAAAAATTTGTTAACTTTTAACAACATCTCTTACTTTTTAATAAACTTAGAAAAACTTATTTGTTGAAGACAAGTCACATGAGCTAAAAGGTATTTTGATCCATTTTTTCTTAACTTGATGAGCACTCTTTATAAACTAATTTTGGTACCATGTGGACAATAGACAACACACTTATGGGTACAAACATATCTCATAGCTTTAGCTTGCCAGGCATTGAATTTTCATAGGTAAATAACCAACCAGATGTATAGTTCCCAAAGTTAAAAATACAACCTATCACAGATACCTGTAGTAGATTATAGAATAGAGGACACAATCATGGAAGCCTCTTCACAGAACAAGCCTCTGTCTTCTAATTTACATTAGGACCAGGAAAGGTAACAAAAACTGTTTTTATTTTTAAGCTTTTGCCATTTACTTATTTTCTTTAAATGTTAATTACAAGCATAGGAGGGTCAACAATCAATCCTCATTAGTTAAAGCCAAAATCCAAAGAGTGCTCCCCAACTATCACATGGTCAGTTAGTACCCACGTGGTCGGCCATCTTAGCTAGAGCAATGAGGCAAAAAAACAAAACAATTTAGAGCAGACATTTATAGCAAAAAGTCTTAACAGATCGGCCACTAAAATGTGTTGGGTCTGAATGCTCCTCTCTTAGTGCCTTTAAACACTCATTTTTAAAGGAGTCTGAGGTCTGCCCGAGGGGAGAAGAGCGAAAGGAAGCGGGAGAAAAGGCAAGGGAGAGAGAGCGAAAATCTGTTGAATCTATATCCCATTGCTGGCAGCTGGCTTCCCTAAACCCAGCATGGGTTTCGCTTGCTTGTTCTCGCCTCATCGTTTCTGAATGGACCGGCCTTCCATGGTGGCCCGCAAGATACTGCAAAAAGTAAAACTTACGCTGCCGATTTGAGCGGGTCTTATCCCCAACTCCCAATGACTCCTCTGGGCCCCGGCGCGACATGGACGGCCTCATCAAGCTGAGATTGAAAGTTGGCCATTCTGCAGAGCAAATAGTGATTAACGTACCTTTTTTTTCAGTGAAAGATTACATGCCTGAATTCTGAAATCAGAAAAATGGTCAATTGTTATAGACAAGGGAGTTGAAGAAGTCCGCCCCATTATGGAGAAGTAGAGAACAGCTGCTGGTCCAAAGCTGAGACCGAAAGTTAACAACACCACATGGATGGGGGAGGACAAACACTGAACACAGAGATAGGCCTTTTTACACTGTGCACTTCCTTTTTAAATTTCCTATGAGAGATCTACCACACTGTACGCACCATACCAAGGAATTCACAGGGTAGTCAGGGATGTCTCCCTCGCCTCCAGACTGGCGGCCCTCCAGCGCGTCCGCCTAGGTCTTCTGCTAGTCCCAAAACGGGCCCTCAGACTCAAATCACCTGCCAAACGGAAGGTCGGCTATACAAGCTGAGTCCCCCTGTGGCCCCTTGGCCGCCAAATCCAAATGAGAGATTGGCTACACAAGCCAAACCTCCCTGCAGCCCCCTTGGCCGCCAAATCCAAATGGGAGGTCGGCTACGCAAGCCAAGCCTCCCTGGGGCCACACTACCAGATAAACTCCTTCTACCCTGGAGGTGAGTGAAGGTCTTTGGGGGACACAGCTTCCCGGCCAGTGCACCAAAATGTTAATCACAAATCCAGGGTGCCCCACCAAAGAACGTACACGTCACACAGAGCACTGTAATATACAAGAAGGAGATTTTATTACTAATCCAGGTCAGGGTTGAGTCTAACCTGGATTAGGGTTCCGCCTAAGTATAGAGGTGTCATGGCCATGGAACCCAGAACCTGGGTTTGTTCAGCCTTATATAGAGGTATACAGAGGCGGGGAAACTTTTTGAGCACGCGGGAAAGGTAACACAGAGAAGGCATGGGGATTGGTGGAGCCCTGTTACCAGAAGGGAGGGGGGTGTCCTGTTTCAGGGAGGGGGCTGTTCTGGAAGGAAGGGGGCTATCTTGTTTCCGGAAGGGAGGGGGCTCTTCCGGAAGGAAGGGGCTGTCAACACCCTATAGTAAAGAGGGGAACCCAACTGAGAACTCGTGTCCTTGGCTTACATGACTGCAAAAAAAATCAGCACAAGACAGTCGCAGGCATAGACACATGTTTATTTAGAAAAGCAAGAAATATACGTTCTCACTTCTCCTGAGTGAGATGCGCTCTTTCAGGGGTAGAGAGCTCATGGCTCTTCTCCTTTTCCTTTTCCTCCTCCTCCTCCTTCTTTTTTTTTTTTTTTTTTTTTTGTGGTACTGGGGATTGAACTCAGGGGCATTCTACCTCTGAGCTACACCCCTAGCCATATTTTTTATTCTTTATTTTGAAACCGAGTCTCACTAAGTTGCGGAGTGCCTCACTAGGTAGCTGAGGCTGGCCGAGAACCCGTATCCTCTGGTCTCAGCCTCCCGAATGCTGGGATTACAAGCGTGCGCCACCACGCCGGGCTGCTACTTTTGTTTATGTTCACATACTATGTCTTCTGATAGAAGTGATTAAATCAGTGCTGTTCAATAGAAATGAGTCACCCTTATGAGTGTAAATGTTCTCGTTGCCAATTTAAAAAGTAAACAGAGCTGGGCGTGGTGGCCCATGCTTGTAATCCCAGCATTCGGGAGGCTGAGACCGGAGGATCCGGGTTCGCGGCCAGCCTCAGCTACCAAGTGAGGCACTCCACAACTTAGTGAGACTCGGTTTCAAAATAAAGAATAAAAAATAGGGCTGGGGGTATGGCTCGGAGGTAGAATGCCCCTGAGTTCAATCCCCAGTACTGCAAAAAAAAATAAATAAATAATAAAAAAATAAAAAGTAAACAGAAACAGGTGAAATTAATTTTAATAGTGCACTTTATTTCAAACCCAATATATCAAAATAGTATAATCCCAACATGAAATAAAAACAACTATTAATGAGCTATTCTATATTCCTTTTATGTCAAATGTTCAAAATCCAATGTGTATTTAATACTTATAGCACATATCAATTTTGAATGACCAGAGATCTAGTGTGCAGTAACACTGTGTAGTTGGTGGCTACCATAGTGGGCAACACAGAACTACAGGATTAATTAGTACACTTATTTCTTAGGTATACATATTTTTATGTTTCTCCATCAAAATGTAAATTAAAATAAATATAAAAATTTTAATTGTTTCAAATATTTTCAGAACATTTTTATCAAAATGTTCAAAATTATCTTAAAGTTTAAAAGAAAAATACAGCTTATAATTAGTACAAAAATTTAAGTCAAGCTTATTTAAATGAAAGTGATATTTTATGTAACTTTTGAGATTTCAATAAAATCTTATGAAAGGTCTTCATAAAATAAACCTTTCAGTGTTTTTAATATTCTATGTTCATCTAGTTGTCATTAGACATATCATAGTTCATGCATATCACATCTATATTTACATATATAGAAATTTAAGAGCAATGTGACTTGATTAATATTGAAAACTGTTTACATGCTACTTTGTAAGTATCGTCAGGTCCACAATTGGGCTAAAAATAAAAGTAAGGAATAGAACAATAGGCACTATTGGGAAATGATATTGTATAATATATTGGGAATTAAATAATCAATTTCATTCAGGCTGAGGGAAAAGACACAAGTAAATTAATTTTTCTTGCCTAAGTTCTTTGATCATTCAAATTTCCCTAAAATATGAAGCAGGATATGATTCCATGTCTAATGATGGCAGTGGGAACATTCAGATAGCATAAAGGCAAGAGATTCAGAGAGAGAATTCTCTGCGACTTGGATGGTATTAGTCATAAAAGCAGATGTTTACAATACCTGCTGGGGCTATGCCAGAACTACTGAGTACTGTATCTCTAGTAATAGAGGTTCTTTAGGTAGGTGTATATGTGGGGTGTGTGTGTGTGTGTGTGTGTGTGTGTATGAGAGGGGGCCATGGTTCAAGACAAATAGCCCCTGTTAAGTCTAAAAGCAATGCTGCCCTAAAGCCATTTGCTAAGATAATACTGATAGCTTACCAGAAAACTATGGCTGGCTAGGAAATGGGCTTCTTATTTGTGTTTTCATTCTCTGCCTCATTACCCCTTCCTCTAACTCTAGACTTTTGAGTTTGCATGCCTCAATAAATTATTAACAGTAATCATTTGCCTTAGGATTCATTTTCTTTATTTACTCCTCAAATATTGCTGGAAGGAGTTTCATGATCACATTGATAGATTTTTTTTTTCAGCAAAATGGGAATAATTTATTTGGACCCAGTGACTCAAATGAATTAAAATACCTATTCTCAAATCTCATTTTTTGGAAATTAAGCCAATTCTCATATTGTCTTTGCCCAGTTCTCACTGTCTATGTCTATTTTTCAGTTAACATTTACATAGGGCTTTCTGTACGTCAACCATCATGTATTAAACACTTTGCATTATCCAGATAACAAGCTTATGAAATAGATAATATTAATTTCTGCTAAAGATTATGAGATTTAAGCTTAGCTAGGTCAAGTAATTTGTCCAGGGTCATTTCTTTAAGGTCATATATCTGGTAAGCCATAGAAGTGTGACTCAATCTCCACTTCTGCATCCAGCCTGTCCCCTTAATCACTGTGCCATACTGTCTCTCTGGTGTAGAAATCTGTCACTTTCTTTAGCTCTTGGACCATAGTAATCATCTCTACCTTTGTTACTACCTGTTCACTATTCACTCAGTGTTATATATTATTGCTCTATCTCATATTCGCATAGTTTTAATTAATTGTGGAAACATCATTTAGGCTTATCACTCAGAATGACTCCTCTTCCAAGATTGGAAACTCTGAATTTCCCCCCTTGACTTAAAATATATTTTTTCTCTATCACTGTAACCCAATCTTATTTTAAAAGGTCTCTCTTAGTTTTACTTGTTTCATCTTCAGTTGGCTCCACCTTGCAAATTATCAACCATGTCTCCACCACCCTATTTCACTGTTTTTGCTGCTGAATTCCTGCGGCATAGAAGGAAAGGCACAAATGTTTCAATAACTAGTTCCTGAAGGCTTTTGAATCATTCCCTTTTTTTTGTGGTACTTGGGATGCAACCAAGGCACATTCTACCTCCAGGCTACACCTCCAGCCCTATTTTATTTTTATTTTAAAACAGGGTCTTGCTAGGTTGGTGACAGTCTCACTACTTGCTGAGGCTGTCCTCAAACCTGTTATCCGGTAGTAACAAAGGTAGAGATGATTACTATGATCCTATCTCAGCCTCCTAAGTACTGGGATTACAAGCGTGCACCACCATGCCTGGCTTTGAATCACTCCATTTTTAAAAAACATTTTTAAGTTTTTTATAATAATCAAGTAGTATGATAGATGTTGGAAATTTTAAGGATGAAATAATGAGTTCTACCTTTACATGGATCACAAATAAATAACAAAATGTATTTGATCATTGTCCCCGTCTTTTCTTAATAGTTATGACTTAGCATGTTTCAGAAAACCTTAATGGCTGAAAAGACTTCCCACTTATAACTAAGTCTGAACACAGACTACATTACTTCACCATGAGTCATGCCATATTCTTAACTAACATCTTGAAGTACAACTTTCTTTCCAGTACATATGCTTCTCTTCCACCACACCAGTATAAAGATTCCCTCAGTTGGTGATACCCAAATGTTACCTTACCAGGACAGAATATAGAAAAATAATTATACCTAGGGAACAGATTAGAAAACAGATGTGTATAAAAGAGAGAGAAGAAGTTTTCAGAGAGGAGGAATATAACATAGGAGAATACAGAAGCCTGGGAAGACAAATATTTCATGAAGAGGAGATGTCAATTGGATTTATTTATTTATTTATTTATTTATTTTTGCAGTACTGGGGATTGAACTCAGGGGCATTCTACCTCCGAGCTATACCAGCCCTGTTTTTTATTCTTTATTTTGAAACAGGGTCTCACTAAGTTGCGGAGTGCCTCACTAGGTAGCTGAGACTGGCCGCTAACCCCGATCCTCCAGTCTCAGCCTCCCAAATGCTGGGATTATAAGCATGCGCCACCACGCCTGGCATCAATTGGATTTTTAACTAGAGTATTAGAGAGCTCTTCCAAACAGATTCAGTAGAGTGGTAGAGGTGATGAAAGCTTGGAAAATAAATAGGTTGAATTTCAGATGGAGTTTGAAAATGCAAGTCTAGAATTCAGACAAGAGATTTGTGTGGGATTCAAAGATCTTGGGATCAATGATGTGCAAGAATTAGCTGATGGAGAATACATAAAGTTTAGAAGAGTGCCAAGATTGATAATGTAGTGAAAAAATGATGGTTAAGGCAAGAATGGAAGAAATTAGGCCTATAAAGGAGATTGATGACTTGAGTGCTTTGGGAGAATGATAGCATTCTGTGTAGTGGAGAAGAGGACTCAAAGGGAGAGTAAGTGGAATTGTTAAATGTTATATAGTAAGGACAGATTACACAATTAGCAATACATTTATTTAGTTTTACCTACTGGAAGGCCATTGGGATCTCTGCAATAGCAGTTTCAGGAAGAGTTGTCTTACGTCAAACTATACTATGTTGAAGAAGTGAATTGAATATAGACTACTCCCTTTTTGTGGTGCTGTGGGATTGAACCCAGGTCATTCTATCTCCAAGCTACACCCTCAGTCCTAGTTATTTATTTATTTATTTATTTATTTATTTATTTATTTATTCATTCATTTATTAATTTATGGGTACTGGGGATTGAACCCAGGGGTGTTCTACCTCTGAGCTATACCCTCAGCCCTATTTTATTTTTTGTTTTGAAGCAGGGTCTCACTAAGTTGCTAAGTCTGGCTGCGAACCTGTGATCCTCCTGTCTCAGCCTGCCAAGTAATGGGATTACAGACCTGTGCCACCATGCCCGGCTTTATTCTTTGTTTTGCAACAGGGTCTCATTTGGTTGCTGAGAGTCTTGCTAAGTTTCTGAGGTTGGTCTCGAACTTAGATGAGTATAGAATACTCTTTTAACTATTTTTGCAGAGAAGAGGAATGTGTAATGTTGTCTGAAGGAAAATATAGGACCAAAAGAAAGATTCTTCTCTTCTGTTTGTTTGTTTGTTTGTTTTAAAGATAGAGGATATAAATAGCCTTTTAGAGATCTAAGTAATAGAAGAAGTGAATTAATGAAGCAAGATCACAGAGGAAGAGGAAAATGTGAAATCCATAGTATAAGGGCTGGGACTAAATTAAGGAACGGAGAAACACCTCATACCCTGAAGTTGGATGGCAGAGGCAAGTTACACACACACACACACACACACACACACACACATACACATATATGCAGGAGGCACAGATATATTTGTTGAGGGAGGAGGAACATGAAAGTGTGGGAGGCTATATCCTTCGGGTTCAATATCTTCTGTGTCAGTAGGAGGAACAGTCTGCACAAGATAGCTATTTTGTCAATCAGTTCAATTTCTTGCTAGCAAATGTTCCACAAATGTATATATACAAGGCACAAATTATTACAATAAAGAAATTAAAAATAAAAATAAATGTTCCACAAATTTTAATGGCACATTTGCAAAAATCTAAACTAAAGCTTTACCCAGCTCTTTCAGAAAAGGTAAACATAATATGTTCTTACAACATGAGAGAAAGAAATCTACTAGTTCATCAAGAGAAACAAGCATTACCTTAGCATTAGGCTTTATTAGAGCCTATCCTTTGGCTAGGGATTGGACATAGATGTATGAGGAAGACATTGAGACTGGCAGGCTATTGGCATCAGAGACACCTGCCAAGAAGACTTTAACCTTAGTACTAACATTCAGATAGTGGTCAGGACTGGGAAAAGTTGGCAAAAACAGAGGATGTGGATGCTGAGGAAGTTATTAATGCCACATGATAGTTTTCATGGTAGTTGAGTAGGAAAGATCATTGTTTCTGGGGAAAAGCAGCAATTCAGTTATCAAGACAAAGCTAAAATCAGAACTGGTGACTTGACGTTGAGTATTAAAGTGGAATTTACTAAATACTTTATGACTATAACCCAGTGGTTCTGAATCATGGTCACACGTTGGAATCACCTCGGGAGTTTAAAAAGCTATGAAAGCCTGGCTGCACCCCGGAGAGCCTGAGTTAATTGGCCTGTGGATGGGCCTAGACATCAGGTTACTTACAAGTGTCCTTAGGTGATTCTAATGGGTAGACAAAATTGAGAAACATGACTTAACCCAGAATCTGTCCCAGAGGTGGAAATGAGACTAGAGGCAAACATATAGGTCTTAATGTCCTATACTTCTGTACTGAGTGGATAAAATATAATTTTATCATTTCTCTCAATATCCCTCCCAAGCCACATATTCTCAGGCTTTCTATAAATCTCCAAAAGGCTTGGAATCAAAACATTTTAAGTTGTTCACTTCTAACAGAAAGTCTCTAACTTCCTACTGTCAGCTTTTTAACCCCACAATCCCACAGATTATGATTTGATATGTTTTATTGAAACCATTCCCAGATTAGTTCTTCTCTCCATCCTCACTGTGATCCACTATAACCACATCTCAAGCAATTTTTGATTGCTTATAGAGTAACTTTTATCAGCAGTCTTACATGTGGTCACCCTCCTCTCTATTGTTTATTCTTCATAATCCTGGATGATATATTAGGAAGATAAGTTCCTATATGTATCATACTGGTAGTTCTGTCTTCATAATACAAAAATTCTCAGCTAGTTTCAGTAGTAGTTCCATCATCTACTAAAGAATTCTCAGCTTAATGTTAAAGACTTTTATAAAAGACTCAATTGATGCCCTTTTCATACACTCACAGCTTATCAGACTTCACCTAATGTGTATGTGGAGACAGTTCCCAGCCTGTTGTCAAATTTTCATCCCAAGCACCCATGTTTCTCCATCTTATCTGAGGGACTTTTCAGCAACCTGGGAGTTTTACTGGCTGCTTGCAGTTGTAATCTGGAAGTATGGTGGTGTAATTACCCTTATTCCTCAGGTTTCAACCATTAGGAAAAGATGTTTGGCATGTAAATACCTCAGATTTTTTGTCCTCCAGTGAAATATTTTTACACTTTTTCTCAAGGCTTGCCAGGGACTTCCCTATAGGGACAGGGATTGGGTCCCAGTTGCTCATAAAGGCAACTTACTCACCAATGAGTCCCCCTTTTATATTTTCTTCCTTCATTGTCACACTCCTTTATTTACTCTTCTTGGTGTTAATTTCCAAGTAAATGACCTAGACCCAAGTGCTTAACTCAGGATCAACTTTGAGGGACACCCAAATAAAATGGCCTTTTATCATAGCTGACCCGAATTAACCTTAAAACCCACTCTGCACTAAACTGGATGACTTGAATTCCCCACAGGATTTTCTCTTCTTCATCAATTATTCGCATCATCCTCTTCCTTAGAATGTCTTTCCTGCCTTTTAAAAGAGTATCACCTTCCTCAGTACTAAGCTGACACACAGCCTCCCTCAAATCATGCCCAGCATTCCTAGACTAAAGAAGTCTCTAGATTTAACTCTCATATATCTTTGTACATTCCTTTTATTGGATATACCATTGGGAAACTGTCCAAATATCATATAAGCATGAGTACACACAAATATGAATCATAATGTACATGTATTATTCAAACTGTGAATATAAACACTTTTTTCCTATTCAAAGAAACAGGTTTGAATATATACATATGCACATACAAATACACACACACACACACATATATGTATTTAAAATGAAATTAAACAAATACAAATTCTACTATTCTGCAGATTATAGAAATAGCTTTTCAAGGAGGGAATAAAAGTGAAGATTATCATAATTACCAATAAACTTGATTGTTTACAAGCTGCTATGACAAGAGTTTGTTTCTATAAAAATAATACAATGTTTAGGTTGAATATAGTTATTACAACTATAATTACGTGATAAAGATGTGCAACATTACAACATTTTTTAGTTTGATACATACTTTTATATTTAATGCATTTTAGATAGATAGGTGGAAAAATTAGATGACTAAGACATAATTTTAAGGCATTCAATAAAGGATAGGGTATTATTTCACTAAATCTATGTGGAAACTCACTTTCTCTTTGAAGTAAAGAGCATGGTTTTGTCTTTTGAGATTGATTATCCCCTAGCCGTTGGGAAATCATTAAAATGACATACACGGTTTCAGGTACACTTAAGACCAACATTTTTCTCCTTCTCTTCTTATAATATACTCAATCTTTTATATAGTGCTCTCAAAGTTCTTTTTCAAATAGGATTTAACCCAACAAATATTTATTGAGACTCATCTATACAAGGCCTTGTGCTAAGCTCTGAGGGGTACAAATATGAATAAAACAAGATCCTCCCCCTCAAGGAGTTTTCAGATATCCTAGACCAATTTATTTATGACAATTCTTTGCATGGAACTCCCTCTTTAGTAGTGTAAAGAATTTAAAAATACAGCCGGGCGTGGTGGCGCACGCTTGTAATCCCAGCATTCGGGAGGCTGAGACCGGAGGATCCGGGTTCGCGGCCAGCCTCAGCTACCTAGTGAGGCACTCCGCAACTTAGTGAGACTCGGTTTCAAAATAAAGAATAAAAAATAGGGCTGAGGGTATATCTCGGAGGTAGAATGCCCGAGTTCAATCCCCAGTACCGCAAAAAAAAAAAAAAAG
>PVLC010042668.1:0-12780 GCA_004027655.1 Graphiurus murinus | reverse complement strand
AAAACAAAACAAAACTGGAATGCTTATTTTCTTATTGAATTTTGATAGTTCTTTATATAGTCTATGTATTAGTCCTTTGTCAGATATGTGATTTAAAAAGCTTTCTTTTTCTTTTTCTTTCTTTTCTCTTACAATATCATTTATAGAAGAAAAGTTTTAATGTTGATAAAGTATAATTTATCAGCTTTTTTCTTACACTGTTTCTTCAAAAAGTTTTATAGTTTTATGTTTTGCCTTAAGTCAGCTATCCATTTTAGATTTTTTTTATATATATAAAATGTGACACATACATTTGAAGCCACAAAGAAGAATGGTTTCAGCTGTGTGTGGTGCTGCATGCCTGTCATTCCAGTACTTGGGAGTCTGAGACAGGAGCATTGCATGTTTGAGGCCAGCCTTGGCAACTTAGCAAGATTCTCAGTAACTTAGCCAGACCCTGTTTCAAAATAGAAAGTAAAATAAGAAGGGGAGTGCTGAGGGTGTAGTTTGAAAATAGAATGCACTTGGGATCAATCCCCGGGAAAGAAAAAAAAAAAAAAAAAAGGAAAAGAAGGAAGGAGTGAGGGAGGGAGAGAAGGAGGAAAATGAGAATCAAATGGAAAACTTGTAACTGAAAATGCAAGAACAGAAATTTAGAAAACATAATGCATGAGTTCGATAGCAGAATGGAAGAGACCAAAGAAAGAATTAGAAAGATAAATTCTTACAATATAGAAATTGCCAAACTGAACAAACAACAGAGAGAAAACAAACTGAAAAGGAGTGAACAGAATCTTGGGCTCTGTGGAATTATAGCAGAAGATACTATGGTCAAGTCATCAGAGTTCCAGAAGGAGAGGAGAAAGAGGGCAGGGCTGAAAAATATTTGAAAAAAATAGTGGCTAAAAGCTTCCCAAATTTGGCAAAAATTTGATTCAAGAAGCTGACAAAACCCCAAACTGGATAAACCCAAATAAGTCCCTACCAAGACACATGATAATTAAACTCTTAAAAAAGGAAAGACAAAGAAACAATCCATTTTAAATTGACACATAAAAATTTTACATATTCATGTGGTATGACATGATGTTTTGAGACATGTGAACATTGTATGTTCAAACCAGGGTAAACATATCTTTCTCCTTAAATATTTATTATTTCTTTATAGTGAAAACATCCAATATAATTTTTTAGCTTTCTGAAAATATAGTATATCATCATTTTCTTTAGTTATGCTACTGTGCAATAGGACCAGAACTTATTTCTGCTAAGTATGTATACATATATATTAAGATATATATATATTGCTTTAAAAGATTAACTCACAGGAAGATTAGAAAAGAAAACACACAGAGAGAAAAAGCAAATGGAAAATAACCATACAATGTCAGACATAAGCCTTAACATGCCAATAAATGGTCTAAATGCATCAATTAAAAGACAAAGATTGGCAGATTTGATTAAGAAACATGATCCAACTATGTACTCTTACAAGAATTTACTTTAAATATAATGATCTAGGTATTGATGGAAAAAGATATATTAAGTAAACATTAGTCAAAGAACAACAGGCTATAGCAATATCAGATTAAGTAGACCAGAGAAAGAGGGACATTAACCAGAGATAAAAAGGCCTGTCCACCAGGAAGACAAAACAGTACCAAATGTGCACACACTGAACAACACAGCTATAAAACACGTGAAGCAAAAACTGTTAGAAGTAAAAGAAGGGACAGATAAATAACAATTACATTTGCAGACTTTATCACTCTTCTCTGAGCAACAGAACTAAACAGAAAGCCAGCAATGATATAGAATACAACACCACCAATAACAAAGAGTCTAATTGATGATATAGAACACCCCACCTAAAAATATCAGAATACACCACATTCTTTTCAAGTGCCCCTGGAATACATTCCAAAGTAAACCACAGCCTGAGCCACAAAACAGACCTCAAAAATTTTAAAAGAGTTGAAATCATACAGTATACTTTATGATTACAAATTGAAAATAACAGAAAGATAACATAAAAATCTTCAGACCGGGCTGGTGATAGAGCTTGGTGATAGAGCTCTGGTCTAGCATGTGTGAGACCCTGTGTTCAGTCCCCAACACCACACACACACACACACACACACACACACACACACACACAACTTTCAAATACTTGGAAACTAAGTATCATAATGAATTCATGGTCAAAGAGGAAGTTCTAAAGGAAAATTTAAAAATACACTGAGGTAAATTAAAAAAAAAAAAAAAAAAAAAAGCTGGGCGTGGTGGCGCATGCTTGTAATCCCAGCATTTGGGAGGCTGAGACAGGAGGATCCCAGTTTGTGGTCAGCCTCAGTTACCTAGTAAGGCCCTCTGCAACTTAATGAGACCCTGTTTCAAAATAAAGAATAAAAAATAGGGCTAGGGGCTTAGCTCGGAGGTAGAGTGCCCTGAGTTCAATCCCCAGTACCACCAAAAAAAAGAAAAACTTACTGAAATTTGTCCATGGTGACAACATGTTATCTACATAAAAATACCCAGGGAAGAAACACAGAAACTCCTAGAACTAATAAGTGAGGTAAGCAAGGTCTTAGGATACAAGATAAACTTACAAAGACCAGTCATGTTTCTGTGTGCTAGCCATAAGCGTAGGGATACTGCGATTCAAAATACACCACCATTCACAGTAGTTTATAAAAACGAAAGAGGTACAAATCTAACAAAACATATACAGACATTGTGTAGAGAGAGAGAGAATCCCCAAATTCACCCAGATAACATGCCTAAACAATGTATGAATTATTGAAGAACAATTCTATGGAGGAAATACAGCCCTTTCAACAAATTGCACTAAAGTACATGGTCAACCACCTATAGGCAAAAATATGAGTCTTAGTTTAAATCTCAAACCTTATAAAAATTAATCTAAGCCAGGTGTGGTGGCGCATGCCTGTAATCCCAATCTTGTCAGAGGCTGACAAGAGGATCACAGGTTTGTAGCCAGCCTCAGCAACTTAGTGAGGCCCTCTGCAACTTACTGAGACTCCATTTCAAAATTAAAAAAAAAAAATAGGGTTGGGGGTATAGTTCAATCCCCAGTATCATTAAAAAAATCTAAAATGGACACCTATAACACATGCATAACACATAAAGTTACAAAACATTCTGAAGAAAACATGAGCAGTCTTCTGTATATAGAGATAGGCAGATTTCTTAAATTTAACAACACAAGCACAATCTCTAAAAAATAATAAATTAGACTTCATAAAATTTAAAATTTTTTATTTGTAAAAATATATGTTAAAAGGATGAAAAAGCAAGCTACAGAACGGGAGAAAATATTTTCAAACCACACACCTGACAAAAGACTACTAAATAGAATATACAAAGAACTCTCAAAACTCAACAGTAAATCTAACAAACAAAATCCAACACAATTAGAGAATAAGTGAAAAGACAAGAGGAGACATGTTACTAAAAAGGATATACTGATGGCAAAAAAACACACTAAAAAGTGTTTGACATCATTAGCTATCAGTGAGATGCAAATTAAAAGCACCATGACATATTACTAAACATCTATCAGAATGCCTAATCTAAATAATATTGACAATACAAGATACTCATGAGGATGCCAGGAAATTTAGTCATCCTTTACTGGTGGTAATCCAATATGGGATAGCCTTTCTGGAAAAGTTGGGCAATTTTTAAAAAAATTAAACATGCAACTTATATAACCTAACAATTCCACTCCTGGGCATTTTTACAAAGAAATGAAGGCTTATTTTCATACAGAAAAAAATCTATACATAAATATTTGTTTATTAGTAATAGCCCAAAATTGGAAACAACTAACCTATACATAAATATGTCTATTAGTAATGGCCAAAAATTGGAAACAATCATGCCCTTCAATGGATGAATGATTAAACAAATCAACAATAATTATGTAATCAATGGAATGAACTAGCAACCTACATATTCTAGATGAATCTTCAGAGATGTATGCTGAGTGAATAAAGCAAAGGTTACTTACTCAATGATTCCATTTATAAAATTCACAAAATGACAAAAGTATAGAAATGGAGAAGAGATGAGTGCTGTCTAGAGTTCACAGGGAAGGTCATGGTAGGGGAGATGTCAGCGTGGCTATGAATAGACACAGGAAGGATCCTTGCAGAGGTGAAAATGTTCTGTGTCTTGAGAAATCAATGCCAGTATCTTGGTTGTGATCTCGTGCTAGCGTTCTGCCAGATGTTATGATTGGGAGAAACTGGGTAAAAGTTACAAGTGATCTCTCCATATTATTTCGCATGTTAAAGATATTATGTGGAAGGCCATTAGACTGAGAGGGCCCAGTGCTTTGGGGACCCTATGTCAACAAACTGGAATCCAACTGAGAGTCATATGGTAGGAAAATACAACTTTAGCTTAACCTATCAGAAACTGCTAACTAACCTCTAGTTATGGACCTCAAGCTTTCTGTTCTACCTCAACTAATAAAATATTTTGTTTGTGTTGCTTCCATGAACTTTTTTTTTTTTTTTTTTTTTTGGACACTGGGGATTGAACCCAGGACCTTGCACATGCTAGGAAAGCCCTCTATCTCTGGCTGTTTTATTTTATTTTGAGACAAGGTCTCGCTAAATTGCCCAGGCTGACTTACAACTCATCATCCTGGTTGAGTAGCTGGGATTGCAGGCAGATGCCACCATGCCCTGCTTCATTCATGAACATCTTCGAAATTTTCCCCTTTATGCCCCTCAAAGGAGCCCAAATGACTTGCGGGTTAACAAATCACAATCTTCTTTAAAAAACCTTCTAACATTTCAATGTGCCTCGGTGAGTCTTTTAACACAACCACATGTGAACCTACAGTCGTCTCAAAATAACAAGCTCAATTAAATGATCTAAAGCAAAAATGGCAAGAAGTTAGTATTCATGAAAGCAGTTGGGTAGATGAGTGTTTATTCTATAAGTCTCTGTACTTTTATGTATATAATTATTTTATATTTTTTAAAAGCTTCAAGTCTAGGGTCAAATGTCTTCTCCTCTCAAGGCTACTGTCAAGTAGAATTACATTAATTGCTTTTTGTGTGTGTGTATGCGTGCGGTACTGGGGATTGAACCCAGGGGTGCTCTCCCAGTGAGCTACACGCCTGGCCCTTCTTATTTTTTATTTTGAGACATAGTCTTGCTAAGTTGCCTAGGCTGGCCTTGAACCTGAGATCCTTATGCCTCAGTCTCCCAAGTACTGAGAGTACAGGTGTGTACTACCAGGCCGGGTCATTAATGGCTCTTTCTCCAACTTTTTACAGGGATAAAATCAGAATGATAATACTGTAGCCAGGCAAGGTGGTACTTGCCTGTAGTCTCAGGTACTTGAGGGGCTGAGATGAGAGAATTCCAAGTTCAAGGACAGCCTGAGAATTTATTGAGGACCTCCACACACACCATCTCAAAAACAACAGCAAAAAGAATGAGCATCTTACGTTAGCGCGCACACACACACACACTCATTCTCTCTCTCTCTCTCTCTCTCTCTCTCTCTCTCTCTCTCTTATTTTTTATTTTGTGGTATTAGAGAGTGAACCCAGGGTGGGCATTTTATCTCTGAGCTATATCCCCAGCCCTATTTATTTTGTGTGTTGAAACAGGATCTCACTAGGTTGCTAAGAGTCTTCTACAGTGCTGAGGCTGACCTCGAACCTGTGATACTCATGTCTCAGCCTCCCAAGTACTGGGCTTACTAGTGTGTCCCACCACGCCCAGCTTACTTTTCATTCTTTACACTCCTTTTCATGACTCCCATGTTTAACTCAGCATCTTGAATGTAATTGTTATTCTTATTGATATTGTTGTTTTTATAAATTTTGCTGTTTGGGAGTTCCAAATTAGAAGGAAAGGGAAAAAGACCCACACAATTCAAATCTTCATTCTATAAAGAAAAATAAATAAATAACCAGGCCAAAACAAATAACACTATATGTTATAGAAATTCAAAGAAAGCATAACTGTACTGAAAATACCCACAGTCTGCTTTTTTAAAAAAAGCAGTTCTTTTGCCCACAGGGACAAAATGTGGTTTGTGGAGTCGAAATTTTGTTTTTGTTTCTTTGATGCATGCTTCTCTGTGTACCATTTAGAATGCATCTGGTGTTGAGTCATAGATCTTGAACTTCACTGGCTTCAACGCCTTCAGTGAGAAGGCGTCTTGGGCCCCGGGCTGGAGCGTGGAGCGCCTGGTCAGGGTTGACCAAGTCCAAGGCTCCAGTCCCCTTTCCCTGGGCTCCGCTTTTCCCGAGGCTGACGTCATCTGTAGGCTGAGATCCCCAAGTGGAGGCCTCGCATCTCTGCAAGATGGTGCCCAGAGGAAAAGACATGGTCTTCTCTCATCTTGCTTTCTCCACAGCATGAAGAGATGCCTCATGGAGTCAGGAAACCTCTCCTCTCACCTTCTGGCTCCCAAGCCCATTGCTGGGCCCCACAGACCAGCCAAGCTCTTCTTCCAGCCTGGGGCTCAGCTGCTCCCCAACAGAGGGGGCTGTCTGGGGGAGGGGGAGGGGGAGGGCAGGAGTCCTGGAGGCTGGCCATTAAGCCCCTTGCATTGCCCTGTCAGCCCGCAGTCAGGCTGCGCTTTTAGTTATGTTCCCTCTCTCTCTGCAAGTGGCTTGGTTTTGTTTCTATCAGTTAGTGGTAGCAGGGCTTTCCTATTCTGGCTGACTTCAACTTAAGAGAATTCCAGCTACTGGGGACGCTGAGGCAAGAGGTTTGCAAGTTTGGGGTCAGCCTGGGCAACTTAGTTAGATCTGTCTCAAAAAAGGAAAAAAAAATTAAAAGAGCTGAGGGCATAACTCAGAGGTAGAGTACTCTTGGGCTCCCCAGTGCCACAGAAAGAAAGAGAGGGGGAAGGAAGGAAGGAAGGAAGGAAGGAAGGAAGGAAGGAAGGAAGGGAGGGAGGGAGGGAGAGAGGGAGGGAGGAAGGGGAGAAGGGAGGAAAAGAGGGGAGGAGGGAGGAAAAGAGGGAGGGAAGAAGGGAGGGAGGAAAGGAGGGACAGAAGGAAGAAGGGAGGAAAGAAGGAAGGGACAGAGGGAGGAAGGAAGGGAAAAGGAAGGAAGGGAGAGAGGGAGGGAGGAAGAAAAGAAGGAATGGAGGGAGACAGGGAGAGAAGAAGGGAGGGAGGAAAGAAGGAAGGAAAGGACAGAGGGAGGAAGGAAGGAAAGAAGACTTTCTTTAGGTGTTTTTCTGTCCACTGTGAAGTTGGCGGGTCTCCCTAATCAGACTGGAGGCCAGACTGACTCCACAGAGAACCGCAGGGGCAAATGCAGATGCAGTGGTGTGATCTCAGTAGGTATTTAAAAACACAAAGATGCATCCAGGGAGGACAGGCAGACAGGCCAGCGGAGCGATGTGTTCCTGTTTCAGGATTTAGAGGGAATAGTGAAGTATCAGTTTCTTGAAGCAACAAGATGTTCGATGATACAGGACCAGCACAGTCAGGTCTGTGGCCTGCTAATGAATACCCAGGCCCACGCGGCCCATGGATTTTCAGAAGGGATGTTAGTTTAAGCTCCCCGTTTAATTTTGGTAAATGAAATTCTTTTCTAAATTAAAGAAAAACAGCTATAAGATTTAAAGCAAACTTGGGAACTTGAATTAAAAACACATAAACATAAAGAGAAACCATTGAAGACTGGGGAAAATATTTGATCTGTTGCTAATAGTCATCGCCAACTCTTACTTTTTTAAATTGTCTATCTTTTTTGGAATAGCTTGGGATATTTATGAGACTGGCCTGGTAAAGATTTAGTGATGATATATAGTACTGTGAGCTCCAGGGGAAAAAAAAAAGAAATTGGGGCACAGAAAAAAATAATTTTTCTATTCTCCTTTCTGAAAATTTCTAGGAGAACATATGAGGAACTATTAATAGTGCTTACTTCGGTGCAATGGGACTTGGGGTTGGGCAGATACAGAAAGGAAACTTTACTTTCACCACCAGTCTGTGTGGTAGGCATTTTAAAAATATATCATAAACCAAGCGTGGTGGTGCACGCTTGTAATCCCAGTACTTGGGAGGCTGAGACAGGAAGACCCAGGTTCACAGTCAGCCTTAGCTACTTAGTGAGGCTCTCAGCAACTTAGTGAGACCCTGTTTCAAAATAAAAGAATAAAAAATAGGACTGAGGGTGTAGCTCAGAGGTAGAATGCTCCTGGGTTCAATCCCTACTACTGAAAAAAAATCATAAGCTTATATAACTGTCTTTACAAGTAAAATAAATATAAAAGAACTTCCTCAATATACCCTTGGTTGATAGAGAAAGTTAGGACCTGATTTATTGATTCTTTGTTCTACTGTGTTCAGTGCTACTGTCTTCCCTGAGAAAAACTCGTGTGTGAATTATCTTGGGCAGCCTCAGTCAGCAGGGGAGGAATGTGGGTGACTGAGCTTAACAAGGATAAGCCAGACACAGTCTCCCATACCTGTAATCAATTCCACTACTTAGGAGTCTGAGACATGAGGATTGCAGTTTTGAGGCCAGCCTCTGCAAGTTAGTGAAGCTCTGTTTAAAAAAAAAAAAAAAGAAGAAGAAGCTGGGGGTGTAATTCAGAGGTAGAATGCCCTCAGAGTCTAATCCCTAATACCCTCCCCCCCCCAAAAAAAAACAATAAAGAATAGACATTTTCTCAACTGTGCTCATTGTACAGATGTAGTATTTAGTACTTCAGGTACTAAATATCACCATGAAGTCTCTACTAAGCTGCACCTTTCCCATCTACACCCCAAGAAATGTCCAAAGATCAGCCACAGCTCATTAGGGAATGGAACGGAGTTGTGACTCAACACAGGTGACAGATTCTAGTTCAGCTTAGAAGTTCAACCTTGACACTGCTGGGGTGAAAGGAATGATAATAGGGACAAAAGAATGGCACAGCCCAGGCCAGAATCCAGGTAGGGTTCATTCCTCAGCAGATCGAAGAGCAAACGTATTGCGTGTTTCAAATCCATAAGCATTAGCCGGGTGTGGTGGCGCACGCTTGTAATCCCAGCATTCGGGAGGCTGAGACCGGAGGATCCAGGTTCGCCGCCAGCCTCATCTACCTAGTGAGGCACTCTGCAACTTAGTGAGACTCAGTTTCAAAATAAAGAATCAAAAATAGGGCTGGGGGTATAGCTCAGAGGTAGAATGCCCCTGAGTTCAATCCTCAGTACCACACACACACAAAAAAAAATCCATAAGCATTATTTTGAAAATGGTTTCCAAGAGTTAAAACACTTATTTATTTGAATGCCTTGGGGGGGATGGGTTTTCACGGAGTTGCTCAGGTTGGTCTTGAACTCCTGGGCTCAGGTGATCTCTTGCCTTTACCTCTAGAGTACCTGGGACTACAGGTGCACCCCACCATGCCCAGCTGAGAGATATATATTTCTCGGTGGTACTAGAGATGGAACCAAAGGGCGATAACCCCAAGACCTATTTTATTCTTTTATTTGGCAACTGAGTCTCACCAAGTTGCAGATGACCTGAGTAGCTGAGACTGGCTGTGAACCTGCGATCCTCCTATCAGCTTCCCAAGTGCTGAGATTACAAGCGTGTACCGCCATGCCTGGGTATATTTCTAAGCATATATATTTAACAAAGATTCCCACTAGTTTTGGCTTGCTTCACATACTTTCAAAATGTCTGGGCTAGCCTGGGCTTTGTAGCAACTCTTTGGTCTTGGGAAATATTGATTCAAATGAGATTTGCAAAACTAGAAACTCTAGGCAAATAAAACTATGATGATAAGTGCTAACCTTAAGCCACTGTATTTATAATTTCTGCTTACTTTTTCAATACTCGTGTTTCAGCACAGTTCATAAAGCAAATTGCCTTATCCATTTTATTCCCCCTGACCTTTGGCATTGAAATCTACATTATGGATGAGATTAAGCCCAGTGTCAAATTCCATGGAAAGTTGAGGACAGAGCAGACAACCAGGAAGCTTTTGTTAACCAAGGTCCTTTCAAACCTGCAGATCAAACTTGTTTTTATCTCTCCTTTCTTCTCCTTCTTCTTCCCCATTCCTTAATCTATCCATTCTTCCTACCTTAAATTCTCTTTTCTTATTTATTTATTTGTGTTTCACCTGGGGATTGAATACTGGTGTATTCTGCCTCTGAGCTGCATAAAATTTTCATTAAACAGTGTCTTGCTTTATTTATTTTTCACTAAACAGTGTCTTGAAGGTTTTGCTAAGTTGCTGAGGCTAGCCTCGAACCTGCCATCCTCCTGTCTCAGCCTTTCAAGTATTGGGATTATAGGCATGTACCTGCATGCACGGCCTCCTTTCTTCTTAATAAACAATGATGGGTATGATGGGGAGGGCACCTATTAAAGTCTCTTGAGATATTTGCTATCAAAAGTTTTTCACTTGAGTTTTGACTTGAAAGCTCTGCTCTACCTCTAAAAACTTTTATTTAAAAAAATGTAGAAATAAAAATATAAGCTTCTAATTAACAACAGGGCTCTAAAGATTAAGGCAAGTATAATGATTTCTTTTTCCTTATGCATTTAATGGTTTCTTTTCCTTAAGTCTCTAGAAGGTTATTCAACCTGGAGTTTTAATGAAATTCAGCACACTTAAATCTTGAAATAACTAGATGAGGAGATTTTGTTTCTCTCTATGAGTATTAATACTTGCTTATCTTTGGACTCAGAATTCTTAACAATTTTAATGAGCTGGGCATGGTGGCAGATGCCTGTAATCTCAATAGTTGGGAGGCTGAGACAGGAGGATTGCAAATTGAGGACAGCCTCAGTGACATAGTGAGACTCAGCAACCTACTGAGACCCCGATTCAAAATGAAAAATAAAATAGAGCAGGGGGTGTAGCTCAGAGGTAGAATACTCTGGGATCAATCTCCATTACCACAAATACTCACACAACAACAACAATAATAATGTTATTACTATTATTACATAATTTTATTGGAAGGACTGGGCATGGAGCTCAGTGGTAGAAGGCTTGCTTAGCATGTGTGAGGCTCTGAATTCTATCTCCAGCACCACACAAATAAAATAAAATAATATAATATAAAATAAAATAAGCAAGTCATTTCAAAATAATATGCTCCTCAGAGCTGTTTGGTTGACTAAGTGGTCTGCTTTGCTTGGACCTGAGGGATGGGTGAGCAGTAGGAAAGAAAGCTTAGGAACCAACCTAATTTGAGTTTCTCAACCTCAGCACCACGAAAACTTTCGTCCTGAAAGTCCTTTGTCCTGCGGGGCCAGCCTGTGCCTTGTTGGACGTTCAGCAGCATTTCCAGCCTCTACCAGGAGGTGCCAGGAACAATCCCTTCCCCCTGAGGTAGGACACCCCAAAAGTACCCAGATGTTGCTAAATATTCCCAGGCCAGAGGCACAAAACTGCCCATGGTTGAGAACCACTAACCTAACTTCAGCAGGGTGACCGTCTTATGATCCCGTAAGATGTGAGTTGCTATTTCAGAAACTTTCAGAAATCAAACACTGCAGCAGGGTAAAGTTTCGCTGGGCTCCACATCGTCTTTGGTCATTTGCCCAAGACAGCATGTCACAGTCTCTCCTGGGGGACTTGGGCCTGCTCCAGGAATGGACTTTGATGACCTCATAGATCTTGTTTCTGTCTCAGTATTCTGGCCGGTGACAGCACAATCAATGCCCTGATGCTGACACTACACTGAGAAAACAATGGGAACAAACTCTTCCCAACAAAGATATTTTGTTAGTCTCCTCAGCCAGGCACAACACTGAGGGTCTATTTTTCATAGTGTCGGAAACTCCGGTTATTCAAGGAAAAGCGAAAGGTTGGCCTTTTTTTTACTGTATTCACGTCTAGTCCATATCATGGATAGATAGCGCTGAAATGTACTCCTAAGAGGAGACATCTTCAAATGCGCTACCAGGTGGCTTAAAAATCACAGCCAAATCTCCATCGTCAACTTGGCAGTAAAACACCTTACTTATTTCCTATTTGGGAACTATATCACACTATGCTTGCTAGATTCTACTGAATTATGAAATACAGACATTGAGACTTGGGTACCAAAACTATTTTTTCCTCTCTCTTCCCTTTCCTTCTATTTTATTTCTTTTCTGTCTTTTTTCTTTCTTTCTTGACAGTGTTCACACATACAAGAAAAGTTGGTCCAACACATCTGGGTTGTGTGATAAAGCATGAGTTGTGGATGGGTCAGTACAAGTATTGCATGCTGTTAACAGTTGAATATCTGACATTAAGCAGCTGCCTTAAGCAAGCTCTGTAAAGAAGGGAGTATGGGTTTTACTAGTTTCCTTGTAACTTGAACAACTCTTCAGGTTGTACTAATCAAGGACAGGTCTTAAGTTATAAAAGCTAAACAGAATTCCATGAACTGCTTCTTAGGGGTGCTAATGGCCCACTGCCGGTACTACCCACGTGGTTTTATGTGTCTGAAAACATCTTTCTCTGGGAGAGCTGAGAGGGTTGAGGTCACACCAATAACTGGGTAACATAAGAATTCCACTGTATGTATGTATGTATGTATGTATGTATGTATGTATGTATGTATGTATTGTAGTACCAGGGATTGAACTCGGGGACTCATGCATGCTAGGCAAGTACTCTGCCTCTGAGTTACATCCCTAACCCTTTTTATTTTGAGACAGGGTCTTGCTAAGTTGCCCAGGCTGACCTTGAACTTGTATTCCTCCAGCCTCAGCCTCCCTGGTTGCATCGTGTCCTGCAAGAATTCTACCTTACTGAAACGTTCTTGTTGATGCTTTCTAAACCTCAATAAC
>PVLC010042667.1:0-12815 GCA_004027655.1 Graphiurus murinus | reverse complement strand
CACGCTTGTAATCCCAGCATTCGGGAGGCTGAGACCGGAGGATCCGGGTTCGCGGCCAGCCTCAGCTACCTAGTGAGGCACTCCGCAACTTAGTGAGACTCGGTTTCAAAATAAAGAATAAAAAATAGGGCTGGGGGTATAGCTCGGAGGTAGAATGCCCCTGAGTTCAATCCCCAGTACCACAAAAAAAAAAAAAAAAGAGTAGCCTCAGTAACTTAGACCCTCAGCAACCTAGCCAGACCCTGTATTCAAACAAAAAAATAAAAGGGGTAGGGGTGTAGCTCAGAAGTAGAATGCCCCTGAGTTCAATCCCCAATACCAAAAAAAAAGAAGAAAAAAATTAAGTACATATGTATGAAGCTGGCTATTCATTGGCATAGTGTACTTTGGCTTCCTACCTTGATATTTGTATCTTTACATTACCTAGAAAGCTGGGTTCAAACTTGGGATTCTGAGTTCTCTGTGGGACCGTGGCAGAGTATAGAAGCAGTGTGGAACCCATCGGGGACCGTGCAGGGGACTCCCCAGCCCATGCATCCAGCCGAACTGTGTCCCTAAGAGCAGCCAGCCCTCAGGTGTAGGGGAGCACCCACTGGCGCTAGTGCTGTCATCCACCCCAGGAAGCAGCACCCTGGGATGGAGTCCTTTGCCGGTGTGGGATGCAGGCTTGGGCATATGAGCAGGGAAAGCTGGTGTCGCAGATGCTTGGGGAAGGATCTAGAAGACAAGGCATCTTCCCTTGCTGTGCGGAAGGACCACAGAAGGACTTGCTCTGGGAGCAGGGTCAGAGCGGGGCATCTAAGCCACAGAGTCCAGGACGTGCTCAGGGCAGCGCCCAGTCTCCTGTTTTAGGAGCAGTGCCCATTTCAGTGCCTCTTTGTGGGAACAGACTCTGCTCCCTAACATTCTCTTCAGCCCTCACCAGGCTGGAACCACAGAGCAGTCACTCGTCAGAGTTACCCGCTAAGATCTGGTTGTGTGGGTGGGAAGGATCTCTTTTGCAGCCAGTGGTTTTGTGTTTGGTATTTCCGAGGCTTTGTGTTTTCAGCTTTATCAAGATGGCATTCGCCTACCATGCAATTCAGAGTTGTGCAACCACCGCCCTGAGCCTTTTCATCACCCCTAGAAGGACTCGGTGTCCACTAGCAGTCACCCCTTTTCTCCCCACCTCCCCCGCAGCCCCAGGCAGCTGCCATCTCCTTTCTGGCTCTGTAGAGTTGCCCGCTCTCCCCTGAGCACTTCTGAACTTCTAAAGCAGCTTCTTACGTGCATGTTCACAGACAAACGGTGGTCTGGGTCCATTCATATGGTTCAGTGTTCCCAGTAGATGAAGGCGAGTGCCTCTCAGACGTTAATCCTGTCCTTCTTTACTGTGCAGGAGAGTCACTGGGGCACCTAGAGGGCATCCCGGGGATTCTGCAAGTCTGGGTGGGGCCTGAGCTTCTCAATTTCTAAGTGACTCCACCCAGTGCTGCTGGTCTGAAGACCACACTTCAAAGGACAAAGATACAGATGATGCTAAAGTCATTATTCTAACCAGAGAAGCCCCAGGTCAAGGAGACCTTAGGACTGGCTCAGGATGGCAGGGTTCACCTTGGTAAAGGAAACAGTGTACGTGGGTGTTTGTGTGTGAGAGACAGAGAGGGAGGCAGGGAGCAGGGCTTTGCACTCGGACCTCTGTTTGCTGTTCTGAAGTCGGGGCTGTGAGAACTGCCACCTTCCTTTTTCTCCCTTCTGGACTTTGGATTCTTGACCCTCTTGATGCCCGGCCATGCTCCTATGAGCAGAGACACCACCGACTGTGGTTCCCTTCCTTGTCCAGGCTTCAAAACCACATTTCTTTGACTATCTCTGAGGGTCATCGGCTCCAATCACACGGTGCTTTCTGCAAACTGTCTTCTTATGAAAAGAAATGAGAACCACATTGCCCGCACTTTGCATTTTTTTTTTAATTTTTGTTTTTTGCAATACTGGGGATTGAACCCAGAGACATTCTACCTTTGAGCTACACCCTGAGCCCTATTTTTTATTCTTTATTTTGAAACAGGGTCTCATTAAGTTGCAGAGGGCCTCACTAAGTAGCTGAGGCTGGCCTCGAACCTGTGATTCTCCTGTCTCAGCCTCCCAAGTACTGGGATTACAAGCGTGCGCCACCATGCCCGGCTTCACTTTGCGATTTTTGACGAATTCCATTTCTTTAAGTATGGGAAGCGCGTGCGTGACCCTGGGTCATGATGGGCTGGGTTGCAGCCAGAGCCTCTGGGCTGGCGCGGGCAGGTCCTCGCAGGGCCTATGGCATTCGGCTGCCATTCATGCAAGGAAGACTCACTTTCCCTGGGCCTCACCAACTTGTTTTTGTTCCTGTGGTTTCTTGCTAAGTAACTCTGTCCTCAGATCCCACATGACCCAGCCGAGGCCAGACGCAGAAACCCAGCTCTGTGCACCTTCCTGGACAGCCCCGAGCTCACTGAGCTCCCAGCCTTCCTTTGGGATGGGCAAGGGGAGCACTGGGAGACTCCTCTTGTTCCCCATCGGGCCTGGATAGCAGAGGCCAGGAGGTGTGCCAAGCCTCTGAGAACACACTGTAAGGAGTAGCTGAGCTTCAGGGGCATGTGACAGCATGTCTGTGACTTCTCCTTAAGACATCTGAATCAGAAAAGGATGGAAGATCACAGAGAAAGGACGAGAATTCAAGTGGAGTCGTGGCCCTCTGGAGCTGCACATCTGATAATGTCCCTTCCTACCTCAAGCACCATCAGTAGCTCCCGATTACCCACATGTTAAATCCGACCCTTTGATTATGGGCATCTCTCTGTGTCTCTGACCTCTCCTCTAGTCTCGCTGCCCAGAGCACCCCTTAAAAATATCTCACGTTCCGGCTACCTCACACTCCAGGAACGCCTCACCACGTAGCTTCCACCCCCTCCTCACACTCTTCTCTTTCTCTTTCTGTCATCCTTCCAGGGTGAATTACTTGCCACCTCTTTCTCCTCTGTGATCTTTCATCATCATCATCATTTCATCATCATCATCATCATTTTTTTAACCTCTTTTTTCTCTTGTGTATTCTACCATAACTGGATATTCTTTTAGCACTTACATTTTTTGTTGTTGTTGCTATCATTACCTTGGGTACTGAGGATTGAACCTAGGGGCAGTCTACCTCCGAGCTATATCTCCAGCCCTTTTTTATTTTTGAAACAGGATCTGGCTAAGTTGCTGGGGCCAGCCTCAAATCTGTGATCCTCCTGTCTCATCCTCCCCAGGTACTGGGATTATAGGCATGTGCCACCATGCCCCACATTTTTTTACTTTTTATGTTGCTAATTAAAACAACACAAATACAACTCCCAATTATTGAGCACATATTTTGGGTCTGATAAGATACAATGTGGTTATTGTAAGGGCTGCATTTTATCTTCCAAATGTGTTTATAAGGAGGCTGGTGTTACAAATCGACTGCACAGTGGAGGAAGTTCAGCCCTCTGCAGAGTAGCCTGGCAGGTCTGGCTTTTGGCCCCAGGCTGGTGACCACCCCAGGCCCTGAGGCCCTGTGATACTGAGGATGGAACCCAGAGGCATTCTGCCTCCAGACTACACCCGCAGACTGACTTCATTTCTTATTTGGAAACAGGGTCTCACTGGGTTGTGGAGAGCCTCACTAAATTGCCGAAGCTGGCTTTGAACCCATGATCCTCCTGTCTCAGCCTCCCAAGTCCTGGGATTACAGGTGTGCCACCACACCCAGCTGATGTTTCACTGTTCACATCCACTTGTCCCAGCCTTAGTGGGCCTGGCTCTCCCTGCTGTGAGGTGGATTAGGGGACTGTCCCTGCCCCAGCACGGTGACCACCATGGGCCACCCTCATCCCTAGTCATTCTTCATTCCTCCAGCTGTGTGTCTCTGGACTGTGGGCTCTGAGACCTTAAAGCATACCCTAGAGCTTTCATAAAGTCTGGAAGGGAGACTGTAGGTCCTTGGGAAAACAAAACCAGCCAACAGTAATAAGACTGAGAATTTCAAAAAGGGGACCATGGGGACCGTTGTCAGGGTGTATCCTTATTTGGTCAGAGTAAGGAATGAGCGAGGAGGAGAGGTCAGTGGAGGAGCACCTGTGTGCCCCAGCAGAAGCAGGCAGGGAGCTGTGGTAGAATGGTTCTTGGGTGATAAGATGCGTCCTCGAATCAGCACGGGCCAACCAGGGGTTTGAGGCCAGCCTCAGCTACTTAGGCCCTCCGCAACTTCATGAGACCCTGTTTCAAAAAAATAAAGACTAAAAATTAGGGCTGTGGATGTAGCTGGAAGGTAGAATGCCCCTGGGTTCAATCCCCAGTACCACAAAAAAAATAAATAAAAAATAATAATAATGCTTAGGGGCCTAGGGTTATGCTCCAATGTAATAAATAATGCTACAAAATTTAAGATTCCGTGCAATTGCTATTTTGTTGCAATACAGACCACCACACACACTTATGTTTATTGCATAGGAAAAAAGAACAATGAAATTATTCAAAGGAATTGAGTCTGGGTGTAGGGATGATTAGAAAAACCAAGTGGTAAAAAATGTGACATTAAAAAAATGCCCAAAACTAGTTGGGCATGGTGGTGCATGCCTTATAATCCCAGTACTTGGGAGGCTGAGACAGGAGGATCTCAGATTTGAGGTCAGCACACTGTAACTTAGTGTATTTCAAAATAAAATAGTGCTGGGGTTGTAGTTCAGAGATACAACTCCCCTGGGTTCAATCCCCAGTCCCCTACACACACACACACACACACACACACACACACACACACACACACAAGCCCACAATTTAAATCCAAAAAATAAAGTTAAAAAAAGTTTAGTCAGGCATGGTGGTGCATGCTTGTAATCAATCCCTAGTACCACACCAAAAAAAAAAAAAAAAAAAAAAAAGTTTACAGGGCACAAGCTATCAGAGGACCAGCATGGGTTGGGTGGGAAGCACATTGTTCTGACCCAGCACAGCTTTCTCCTTAACATTCTTTCATGTGTGAACACAATATTTCAAAGCTTTTCCTGAGTTTATTTTTGTGGCCAGTGACTTTAAAGTTCCCTAGACATAGCCTTCCAGTGGGGAGCTACAATCTGAAAATGAGATGGAAATTGGTGACACGTTCCAAGACCAGCTCTAGGAGGGACGTGGAAAGGACAAGGCCCTCTTGACAGAATGTCCCCCCGTTTCCATTACGTCCTTCCTGGGTCTGTTCCGTCCCTGCCTGACCCTGGACACCTGCACATCCACAGGCACATAATCCCAGTCACCCCTGGGAAGGGGGACGGATCAAGGATGGAAAATCATTCCCGAGTACTGCCCTTGCCATTGGATTTCTCTAGCACTCTGGCAAGGGGAGGGGTTAGAAAATGACGAGGGGGACACAGGAAGGTCCCTTTTGCTTTATCCTTCCTCTCTGTGTACATGCACACCTCCTCACATGACAGTCTTGGAGAAAGAAAATCCCACTATAAAATTCTGCACCCACCTAGCCCAAGTAAATAAGAAGGAACTCATTAGGAAATCTCAGCATAAAAATACTTTGACCTCAGCAGCAAATTAGCCAGACTTCAGGTTTGTATCTGCTGGTTTAAATGTTTGCTTTCCAGCTCTTTGTATGTAAAGGATTAGCAAGGAAGGAGAGCAGTGGCACACACCTGTGATCCCAGTACTTAGGAGGATGAGACAAGAGGATCCTAGGTTTGAGGCCAGCCTTGGCAACTTTGTAAGACCCACCTCAGAAACTTAGTGAGCCCCTCTTTCAAATTATTTTTAAAATGGGGCCTGAGAGTATGTAGTTTAGAGGTGGAATGCCCTGGGTTCAATCCCCAGTACCAAAAATAAATAAATACATACATACATACATACATAAGGCTAGGGTTATAGCTCAGAGACAGCATGCCCCCGAGTTCAATCCTCAGTACCATTTAAAAAAAAGAGAGATTGATTAATTATCAAGGAGAAAAACTTATGTGTCCAAATAACTTTCTTACATTTTGATGATATCTTTTAAATTTTTAGAACATATTTTTTAGAGCTGTGATATAGCTCAGTGGTAGAGCATTTGCTGGGCATGTGCAAGACCCAGGGTCTAAGTCCTAGCACTGCAACAACAAAGGTTTTAGAAGGGAATTAGGTGTGGGTGGGGCCATGTTGCCAGGTTAGAAGAGACGGAACCAACAGTTGCAAGTGCTACACTGTGAGTGTGCCTTGGGACCAGCCAGGAGACACGGGGTAAAGTCAAATTCCTAGATTAAAACCAACGAACCCCAAAGCCAGGCATGGTAGTACACCCTTGTAATCTCAATACTTAGAAAGCTGAGACAAAAGGATCACAGGTTCAAGGAGAGCCTCAGCAAGTAGTGAGACTCTCATCAACCTAGCGAGACCCTATTTCAAAATTAAAATTAAAAAAATAGGGCTAGGGATGTAGCTCGGAGGTTGAATGCCTCTGAGTTCAATTCCCAATACCCAAAAAAAAAAAAAAAATTAAAGTAATGAACCCAAGTTTATGACTCCTTCTTGAACATCACATAGCTCTTCCAAATGTCATTGTGATAAGTTAATATAAAGGAATTAGAAACATCTGCAGCAAAAATCCCAGAACACACAGGGCTTCACAATTAGATGGAAGAATGCTTAGCACAATGTGTTTTGGGTTTTAGCGGATCCAACATGTTTTGAAAAACAGTGAAGTTCTTTAGACATCTTGAGAATCTGAAGGGCAGCTGGCTCCCCCTCTCCTTTTAAAAATGGCAGTGGTTATTTCTGTCCTGAGTGTCACCTCCTGTTGCTCTCGTCCGCAGAGAGAATTCTCTAGCAGAGGCCCACGGCTCTGGGGTCTGAAGTGGCGGCTGCAGGTGGCCGTCCTCTCCAGACACCTGGCTCACGTCTAGCCCTCTCCCCATCCCCTTCCTAGATTTGCTTCCTAAGCAATTAACAGTGTGTTTCAGGCTCAGAGCTTTAAAAGTGATGATGAGCTGGGTGTGGTGGACCAGTCCTGTAATCCTACTACTTAAGAGACTGAGACAAGAGGATTGCAGGTTCAAGGCCAGCGCAGAGTAACTTAGTGAGATGCTGTTTCAAAATTTAAAAAAAAAAAAAATCGGGCCAGGGGAGTGGCTCAGGGGTATAATGTCCCTGGGTCCTATCCCCAGTACCCCAAAGTATAAATAATAATAAATAGAAGTGATGACAAGGCAGTGTTATGTCCAGTTGCAAGACCCGTTCTCCATTCAGGTAGAACCTTGTTCATGCCACGGATCACTGTATTCTCAGAGTGTTGAGAATTTTCCAACCTGTAGGACTGGTTCACCCTACCCAGGGATGCCGGACATACTTGCTGGCCTTCGAGGAAAAGAGAGAGACAGGCTATCAGCTATTTAGAAAATGAGTTGCCAGCTGGGTGTGGTGGTGCTCGCTTGTAATCCCAGCATTTGGGAGGCTGAGACCGGAGGATCCGGGTTCACAGCCAGCCTCAGCTACCTAGTGAGGCCCTCTGCAACTTAGCGAGACCCTGTTTCAAAATAAAGAATAAAAATAGGGCTGGGGGTATAGCTTGGAGGTAGAATGCCCCTGAGTTCAATCCCCAGTACCACAAAAAAAAAAAAAAAGAAAAAGAGCTGCCATCTGACGGCTTGTCAAAAGGAAAGCCACACTTGCTCAAGGGGACTGTGTAAAAGCCTACAACACCACTGTCAATAGAAGTCGCGCTGGGCTGGGTCCCCGCCAGCCTCCAGCTTATTCGAAGGCAGACTGAGGGGTCCTGACAAATGCAGCCCAGCGGATGCGAGTGATTAGCGGGCAGCTCCCTCCCACGCTCCACACGCCCTTCCATTTTATCGACTTTCAGTCTCGCCGTCCTGAAATTTTAATCACCCCGAGCTCGGAGCAGACAGCTTGATCACCCAACTTGTAATTCTATCCGGACTCGAAGATGAAAGCAGAAACCGTGTGTATTCTCGATCCTTCTGCTTTCCCCTTCAAGAGACACAGTCCATCCTTCTCGGGCTTCCTAAAGAATATCATTCAGTGTCTTTTTTTTTTTTTTTTGCAGGACTGGGGATTGAACTCAGGGGCATTCTACCTCCGAGCTATACCCCCAGCCCTATTTTTTATTCTTTATTTTGAAACCGAGTCTCACTAAGTTGCGGAGTGCCTCACTAGGTAGCTGAGGCTGGCCGCGAACCCGGATCCTCTGGTCTCAGCCTCCCGAATGCTGGGATTACAAGCGTGCGCCATCACGCCCGGCCCTATTTTTTATTCTTTATTTTGAAACAGGGTCTCACTAAGTTGCGGAGTGCCTCACTAGGTAGCTGAGGCTGGCCACGAACCCGGATCCTCCAGTCTCAGCCTCCCAAATGCTAGGATTACAAGTATGCGCCACCACACCCGGCTCATTCAGTTTTCTTCACAGGCTAGAAAGTCTTTATTCTTAAACTTAAAATAATAATAATAATAATAATAATAATAATAATAATAATAATAATCAGGGTAATTAAAGGGATGGGAGCATATGAGTACATGGATGTGTGAATGTGAGATGTTCTCATGTCAACTACATGGTAGAATCGATGGACTCCGCCCAATAACTTTTAAGTTCAGCACTGCTGATATTTCTCCATTAAATTTATATATATTCATTTACTTGTTACGGTTCTGGCAATTGAACTCAGGACCTCTGGTCTACATTCCCAGCTCAGGAATATTGGTGATTGAACCCAGAGGCATTCTATCTCTGAGCTACACTCTCTGCCCTTTATTATTTTTTATTTTGAAGCAGAGTCTTGCTAAGTCGGTAAGGGTCTCATAAAGTTGCTGAGGCTGGCTTTGATCCTGCAGTCTTCCTGTCTCAACCTCCCCAGTACTGGGATCATAGATGTGTGCTACATGCCCAGCTGAAGCTCCACTAAATTTAGAAAAAAAAAACAAAAAACAGGGCTTCATCCTACCATTTCTGAGTCAAAATTTGTTTTAGTCTCCCAGAGTAGATTGAGTCACACTCCTACTTAAAACTCCGGTGGCCAGGCACTGTGGCTTGCGCCTGTAATCCCAGTACTTGGGAAGCTGAGACAGGAGGATAGCAGGTTGGAGGCCAGCCTCAGCATCTTAGTGAGACCCTGTTTCAAAATAAAAAATAAAAAGATCTAGGGGTGTAACTCAGAGGCAGCATACCCCTGGGTTCATTCCTCGATACCAAATAATAATAATGATAATAATAATAATGCCCTCCTGTGGCTTACTGCCTCTCCTAGCCTCAATCTCAAACCTGGGCTTGATGTAGCTTCTGCGTTAACGTCACTTCCCATCTCTGTCTTCCCCCATGTTGCAGCACACAGAGCAGGCTCCTGCTTGGGGGCCTTGTACTAAGTGTCCTCCCTCTGACCCTCCAGACCCCAGGTGAACCAGCTCCCCGCCCCCACCCCTCGGGGCTCCCATGGCTCCTCCTTGCAGGGCGTCTGCTCACACACATGCACCTCTCCGTAGCACTTACCCAGTTTTAATGCCATCAGAGCGCTTACTACTGAAGGAAACCATCTTCCCTCCATCACTAAAGAGTGAGCTGGGAATGAAGGGTCTGGGTAAGCATGGCCTCTGCAAAAAAAAAAAAAAAGATATTTTTTACTTTCTTAAAATGCTGGGCACTGCTAGGTTTGTGTCTGGTGTATTAACATGCTGGTTGATGTTTATAATAGCTTGGGGTGTTTATTTTACAAATATTTCATCTCTGCGGTGTGTAAGGGCATCCATTGAAGACCAGTGTCTCAGAAAGAGGCAGCTGAACCAAAACCTTGCAAAATCTAGGTTTTACTGAAAGAAGTATCAGATTCCTTAGATCTGCCCTTCGCAGCTGTAGGCTAGAAACTCTGCTTGAATGTACGGTGTGAGAGCCAGCAAACGGCAATGTGTGGTTCTGGTCCTTAATCTCCCGCCTCCGGGGGCATCACTATGACCTTCAGAAGAATTTTCCCTGGGAGGCCCAGGTCTTCATAGTGTCAATCAATGTGGGAACCACACGTGGATAACCGTCTCTTTCCGTGACCCCGCACACCTGAAGCGTTGCTAACCTTGGGAATGGTCTCGAGCATGTGACAATAGGACAAGCCTCAGGATCCGATGAGGGCGAGAGGGCAGGACTATTTAGGTTGAATATGTATGAATGCAGATTCACTAGAAGTGGCAAAGACTAGTCCAGCCTGGTTGGGTTTAAAAGATAAAGTACCCAGGTGATATGGCACGCCCTTCTAATCCCAGCTACTCCAGAGCTGAGGCGAGAGGATCGTGAGTTCAAGGCTACTCTGGGCAACTCAGCAAGACCTTGCCTCAACATAAAAAATGAAAAGGGCTGGGGTGCAGCCGAGTGGTAGAGCACCCCTGGGTTCTAGCCCTAGTACCACCGATGTGGGGGAGGGAGTAGAACTTCTGAAATGATTGATTTTTAGCTAGCTTTGGATTTGTCATCCAGAAAGTCAGGCAAACCTCTCCCAAATCAAGGCTTATTTTAGTCTGCTAATTGGCTGGTCATTTGTCAGATGGTTAATTCCACAAGGCCTGCATTTTTCCCTTTAGCATCTTCCATGGTCCAGGTGTGTTAGGACGGTTGCAGGATCCTCCTCACACCCCACCAACTGCTCCTCTCCGGCGTGTCACCCCCTATTTGTATCTGTTGCTCTGGTCACACTTTCATACTCTTGCTTAACTCCAGTTGTGGCTTCCGCTAACACTGAGGATTAAATCCGAGAGCTTTCCTTTTGTATTTTCAAATCCTTCTCTGGACTGCGCTCGGTTCTTCTTACTCAAAATGTGGTCCAGGGGCCACCAACACGGCAGCATTGGCGTCACCAGGGAGCTCCTTAGGCTTCTGAGCTCTGCCCCAGGTCAAGCGCACTCAAATCTGTACCTTAACAAGATCCGCAGGTGATTCCCATGCACGTTAGAACTGAGAAGCATTTCCCAGAATTCCCCACTGCCTCCTCCTCCTCCACCGTCATCCTCATCATCATCACTGACAGCTAGATATTATCAAATCTGTTTGCCCGACTTTGTTCTGCGTTCCTTGCACACACCAACACTCTCCCACTTAATCTTCCCCGTGTCCTCTGTGGTGTGTACTATTATTATTCCCATTTGCAGATGGGGAAACTGAGGCTGCAGGGAGGTGATCTTGGAATTGGTGTGAAATTGGCCCTCCCCCCTTTTCTGTTCTCTAGGTCAGTCTGCTCTGCGTTCATGTGCTTCCTTCTTGTTGGTTTATAAAACTCCATAAAGCAAAGCTTGTTGAAAGAAAATTACAGGAGGCCATTGTTTGGGGAGTTTTTGTTTTGGGTACTGGGGATTGAACCCAAGAGGGTTGTATCTCTGAGCTACACCCCAACCCTTTTTATTTTTTATTTTGAAGCAGAGTCTCACTAAATAACTGGGGTCTCACCAAGTTTCTGAGAATTTCCTTGAATCTGCCATCCTCCTGCCAGCTTTCTGAGTGCTGGGATTACAGGTGTGCACCACCGCACCTGGTGAGGCAGCTGCACTGGGTCCCAAAAGGCCAGGCTAAAAATGAAAATGGAGTCACATTGAAGTTCCACAGAAACTAAGCTATTTACCTGACATCCTAAGAAATCGGGACTTGAGAAATAACAGCAAAATTTCCCTAATAGGCCAGTGTCAACTGGCATAATAAAGTTCCCTCTACCTTAATCCTTAAATGAAAACAGTAAGCAGAAGTAAATTCACGTTGACTAATCAGTTGTTTTCCTATTGTTCTGTCTCCCAGTCCCAACCTTAGTTAGCAATTAACTTTGACATGACCAACCCCACCCCCTCCCTTTTTTAGTACTAGGATATTGAATCCAGGGGCAGTGTACCTCCAAGCTACACCTCCAACCCTATTTTGTTTTTTATTTTGAAACAGGGTCTCGCTAGGTTGCTGAGGTTCTCCCTAAATTGCTAAGGTTGGCTGCAAACCTGCCATCTTCTTGCCTCAGCCTCCCAATTACTGGGATTACAGGCATGTGATACCATACCTGGCTCCAGTCTGCTCCTGTTTCTGTTTTCTTCAAGCCATTTTTTTTTTTTTAATAAAATCAACTTTGCCAGACATGGTGGTACGTGCATACAATCCCAGCTACTCAGGAGACTGACAGTAGGATTCCCAAATTCAAGGCCAGCTTGCAATTGAGCAAGACCCCATCCCAAAATAAAAATCTTAGAGAGGGCTGAGAATGTAGCTCAGGAGTAGAGTGCTTGCCTAGCATGTGCAAGGCCCTGAGTTCAACCTCCAGTGCTACAAAAACAAACAAAAGCCTCTCCTTCTTGGCTCATCAGAACACTCCTTTTGCCCTATGAAATGAGGTGTTGCCCAATTCTAGAATCAAAAATAAAGCAAATTAAGATCCTTAGCTGGGCATGGTAGTACATGCCTGTAATCCCAGTATTTGGGAGTCTGAGACAGGAGGGTGACAGGTTCAAAGTGAGCCTCAGCAAATTAGCAAGACTCTGTTTCAAAAAAAAAAAAAAAAAAAAAAAAAAGGTCAGGGTGTAGCTCAAAGGTCCTGGGTTAAATCCCCAGTACCCAAAATGAAAAAACAAAATTAAAAATTTAAAAAAAAAAACCTTTAAATTGCTATGATTTTGTCCTTTGACAAACCGTTGTGGAAGAAAGCTGTTGGTGTATTCTGTACAAGATTATTGTGGGTCTTAATGTCATTTTAAAATAAGCCTGACCAATAAATGTATGAGGAAATGTTCTACATCATTAGCAATCAGAGAGATGCAAATCAAAACTACTTTGAGATTTCACC
>PVLC010042666.1:0-12840 GCA_004027655.1 Graphiurus murinus | reverse complement strand
TCTTAGAATTATATCTAACATTGAGATTCTATGTAATGCTGGGCAATGTGTCAACTAGTTTACATATTTAATTTAATCCTCACAAAAAAATCTTAGAGTGTAGGCATGAGTGGTTCAGTTTTATAGGTTAGGACTAAATTTATAAAGATGGGAATCTCCTCATGGTCAAAAATCAAAAAATAAGTGAGCCAGAATTTGAATTCAGATATAGTCTATTCCAAAGCCCATGTACTTTCTGCTACAATGTACCACAGTGTAGAAACTTGGGGATTTGTTGGCAAGTTCTCTTTGTTCCTGCTGATAAGAGAAAAAGACTGAAGGGGCAATAAGCTGTCTCAAGATTTCTGCACAATAGATAACATATGAGCTATATTGTCCCAGATTTACTTGATCTTAACTCCACAGATAATGAGGTTAAGCATGGGAGGAACCAACATAGAGAGATTGGCCAGAAGCATGTGGACATAGTGGAAGATGTTCGTGCCAAAATAATGGGTAAGGAAATAAAAATGATAAAATTAAGAAGAGGAGAAAAACTCCAATATGAAGAGCATAGGTACAGAGAGTCTTGTGCTAGACATCCTAGGAAGGAAATATAAACACAGCTTGGAGGAGTAAAGTATAGGAAACACCAATGAGCTCAACAGCTACCAAAACCTATGCTACTAGCCATGCTAGATATTGACAGTGATGTCAGCACAGGCCACTGGGCCATCCCATATGCTCATGGTATGAGTGGAGGATGATATTGGTCCAATGGTATGGCATACTCTTCACCAAGAATATTATAGGGAAAGTGATTACCAATACTCCATCCCCAGAGAATTAGTGATCTTTTCCAGTTGCCATGGGAGTTAGGATGGTTGTGTATCTCAAAGGAGTACAATGGCCACATAGTGGTCAAATACCATAACCAGCATGGAAACATATCTATGATGACAGAATGTGGGAAACACCACAAATATACATCGACATTTTCTATACTTGCAATATCTGAGATGAAATATGACTAATGTCATGAGTAATTGGTAGAGACAGTGTTAAAAGTAATAATACCAATAACTTAGTATTAATTTCTTACATAGTATAAGCTAAAGATTATGTTAAGTGAGATTTATGTCTGATTTATTTCATTTAACCCTTTAACTTACCTTACGAGAGCGAAAAATGTTAAATGAATTTCACAAGTTTGCCCAAGGGACAAGACTTGAATCTTCATATGACTCCACCTACATAACTATTGGTGTCATCAATAGTCATACCAACCAATAATTTGTTAAGGAACAGGCCTGGAAGGAAGAGGCTGAGAAAGACTCCAGGGTTCCTAGCTCAGAGAAGTTGATGAGATCATATTCTAGCTCCCAAGAAAGGAAACGTAGGAAGAAAAGTTGGCTTGTGTGGGAGTTCTATACCCTGGAGGAGTCTAAAACTCAGAAGGGAGTTCTAGACTATAGAGCTAGATGTAGGACTCCTTAGTATAGGTGGTAGCTAAAGAAATGAATTTGCAAGACCTTTTCTAGAAAAGCATAAAATAATGAGGGCCAAGACACCACCAAGAGAGTACTCTACTTTTGCCTACCTAGACAGAAACATTGTGTTATAATCCCTAATACTAGGGCTGGTCAAAGGCCAGGTAAAATATAATATCCAGAGTACCCTGTTTCCTCCTGCTTTGTCTATTCCCTGGTCTTTGAGTTAGAGCAATGGTATGATATGTAAATACTGCAGATCAGCAGCTGTCTTGCCTCCATGATGCTAAACTAACCTGGTGAGGACCTTGTTTATTATTCACTGGTTTTGTGGACTAACTTAGCTGATAATTTCAGTGCATGATAGAGATGCATGTTCTGAGTTCAGAGAGGTAACTTTCATTTGCTTTTCAGATATTTATTATGTGCCAGGTATTAAAAGGGTACAAATATGAATGATACGAGTCTTCCAATTTCAAGGAGTTTATAGTCAATTAGGGGTACAGATAAATGAATAAACCATTATAATTTATTATACACATTTAGAGGTTTGTACAAAACACTAAATATTCAAAGCTAGGAACCTTAGCTTGCCTAGATAAATTAGAAAAGATTTCACAAGTAAAGTAGTTCTTGAACTGAAATTTGAAGAATGAGGTGGAGCTTTCCATATAGCTAAAGGATATGCTGTTTTTAAAAACACCTGCCTTTATAGAAGTGGATGGAGGGCTTTATCTGTATAAAGAAAGAATGAAGCTTGGCATGATGGAGCACTTCTGTAATTCCAATACTTGGGAGGCTGAGACAAGAGGATAGCAGGTTCAAGGCCAGTCTCAGCAACTTAGGAAGACCCTGTTTCAAAATTTAAAAAATAAAAAGGTCTGGGTGTGTAGCTTGGAGGTAGAATGTCATGCCCCTGAGTTCAATTTCTAGTTCTAAAAAAAGGAGAAGAAAGAGAATCAATGCACACTTTGGAGTTAAAAGTATTAGATAACCCTTTCAGATATTAAATACAAAATTATGTTTATTCATTTGTTTGTAGCCTTACTTTGTATGATGTTCAGTTACCTGCGCTTCTAAAGAGTGTCTAATCTACTGAAGATACAAAATACTCATACTAGAGGCATGTCTACTTAGTTATCATTTCTGGGTTGTAGGGAGAAATGCATGAAGCAGGTAAAGAAAACATAGAAATTAGAGAAAGAAGAAAAGAAGAGAAAAAAGAAAAGTAGGGAGAGAAGAAGGATGAAGTAGAAAGAGAAAGAAGAACAAAGCCCTCTAGGTCCAAGAAATCTCTATTTTACACCTAGCTTCCTTGAGATTGCTGGGCATAAAGACTAATTGGGATCCATCATCCCAGAGGGGAGGCACAGCACCAAGCCTTGACGTTTAAGAACCAGTGTGCTACACCTTCCCGGATCTGTTTAGTCTTCACACCATAAACAATGGGGTTGAGCATTGGTGGTACCACCACATAAAGATTGGCCAGCAGGATATGAACATGTCTAGGAATGTTGCGCCCAAAGCGATGGGTCAGTAAGGTAAAGAAAGATGGAACATAAAACATGAGAATGACACAGAGGTGGGACCCACAAGTGCTGAGGGCCTTGTGCCGAGCATCCTGGGAAGGCAAACGAAACACAGCTTGGAGGATCAGCGAGTAAGACACAGCAATGAGAATCACATCCAAGATGACAATGACGATGGGCACTGAGAAGCCATACCAGATGTTGACAGTGATGTCAGCACAGGCTAAGCGGGCCACTCCAATGTGTTCACAGTAGGAATGGGGGACGATGTTGGTTTGACAAAAAGGCAGTCGCTTCAACAAGAAGATCACTGGGAAGATGATGCAGAAGCTTAGGGTAACAATGGCCAGGGCAATCCTTCCCACAACAGTCCATGTTAGCACTGTTGTATATCTCAGGGGGGCACAGATGGCCACAAAGCGGTCAAAGGCCATGGCTAACAGGATGGCCGACTCCCCCACAAACATTGTGTGTACAAAGAAGACCTGGGTGACACAGGCATCAAAGGCAATGTCATGAGCATGTAGCCAAAAGATGGCGAGGGCCTTGGGCACAGTAGTGGTAGACAGCAGGATGTCTGTGATGGCCAACATGGAGAGGAAGAAATACATGGGCTCGTGAAGGTTACGTTCTGTGATGATGACCGCTATCAGGATGCTGTTCCCCAGGACTGCAGTGATATACATGAGGCAAAGGGGTATTGACAACCAAATGTGATAAGCCTCCAACCCAGGGATGCCAAGTAGGACAAAAACTGCTGGGTGGAAGATGGTATGGTTGGTGTGAGGCATGCTGCACATCAAGGTCCTCTCTATAATGGCTTAGAAGCTGAAAGGAATAGAAAGAGAAAGCACCCATGAGCATGTGCAGAGATCACAAAAGATAGCATGGTTTTCTAGCTTGTTGGACTCTTCAGGGGAAAGTTCTGCTAGAGAATGCTCACTAGTGTGCAGGAATGGTTTCTGGCCTTTGGTTCTTCATTTGCATATAGAGCTTCTTTGGCAAAATGTTTTAAGGACCAATAGAGGCTACACCTGCCTCCAATCACCCTGCCTCCAGAATTTGGCCTCAACCTACCTTTCTATCATTTCCATATAAGTTTTATTTGTCCTCTACCCATGTTGTACTGTCAGTTGTCCCCCCTCCCCCAAGATTTTACTCCGCTAACCCGAATTTCTCTCCCTTCCCAGTTGTTTGCCCAAATTTTAATGTTAAAATACCTCAAGACACACCACTTTGTAATGTGTTCATAACAATCTCTCTTCTTCCTGAAGACATATTAACTAAACTATATTTTAACTCGATTATATTTAGTCATATTAAGTTTATCTAGCTATTATCTTGGACTTCTGGCTCCCCATGCATGGAAGTGGAAATCCAGAAGGAGCTTAGGGATATATTTATCTGTTCTGACCCAGATTCACATCTTCCCTAAAGGCAGTAAGCAGTGGTTTAGCCAATAAAATCAAGAGGGGCAATTTCCATAACCCTCCTCAGGAACTTCTCAGGCTCTTTCCTAGACAATACAAGTAGATCTTGGTCATGTCTAGAACTCCTTATCATAGAATCCCTAAACACCCCATCCCCTGGGAACCTATTCTGAGTAAAGGGGATACACTTTATATCGTGCCCCCCCCCCGTTCCCTAGTGGTTCCACTAACACAGTCTTCTTCCCACCCTACTTGTCCCCTAACCCTCAGAAACAATCATGTTTCCCTGCTGCTAAAATGTGTTAATTATAGTCCTTCTTGTCTTGGCTTTGGAATCATGTAATACATTTTTGCTTCTGAAAGTAACTATCTGTCAGCTATTAGGGATAGGGAAAAGATTAGTTATTAAGAATCTAGAAGGAGCCAGGCATAGTGGCGCATGCTTATAATCCAGTCCTTGGGAAGCTGAGAGAGGAGCATTATAGGTTCAAGGCCAACCTCAGCAACTTAGAAAGACCCTATGCAACTTAGAGAGACCCTGTCCCAAAATTTAAAAAAAAAAAAAAGAAGTTGGAGTGTGGTTGAGAGGTAGAATGCTCCTGGGCTCAATCCTCAGTAACACACACACACACACGCACACACACACACACACACACACACACACACGTGCGCACTAGAAAATAACATGAAGAAAAGAGAACATAGGGAGAGTAAGGAGAGAAGCAGGAGTATAAAAGTATCAGATAAATACCAGTTGGATCTTCTGATAAAGTTGTTCCAAGTCCCAGGGAATATACAGAGGAATGTTATCCTCCATTTCTGAGTCAATCCCCTGCTTCTGTGCAAATGCACTCGCTCAGAGCATGTGTGGCTGTGGGGACGGAGCCATGGCACTCCAGATGGGTCAAGGAAGGGAGCAGGGACAGATTCCAAAAGCAAAGGCCCCAGGCAAGCTAATAATTTGACATCCTCCAAGCCAATATATTTTAAATATGTGTTCAACTCCTACTCAGTGAGTAGGCTGAGCTTCACTAGGAAAAGCACAGAGAAGGGCCACTGATGCCTCTCTTTTAAAACATTAGCCTCAAATTTATATAAACAAAGTTACCACCAGAAAATAAATGCCCCTTCCTCAGAAGGAAATTTATTGGACATTTGTTTCTCATTTTTTCCCAATCCCATTCATTTTTAACATATTCCTTCTCGATGAAACAGTCAGATACCTAATATAAGAGTTCACAAAAGTAATTCCTGCTCTCTGCTTACAACATGAATGACGTCCTAGCACCCCAATAGTGAGATGCCAACGGCAGGGCGGTAAGAAGGACAATAGGGCCTGGAGAGCAGTTAGTGAAGTTCTGGAAAGGAGATTAGTGCCTACGGAAGGAAAGAACTTCATTTCACTCCATGGTTTCTGAGCTTCTCCACCAAAAACCTCTGGAGGTTAATGGCTCATGTAGGAATAAGTCAGGGGTGAGAGAAAAGGGAAAACACAGGCACAAAGACACACATCCAGAGTCTCACAGGAAGTACCTCTCAGAGCTCTGAGAGGGGGAAAAATGAGAAAACACTGTAGGATAGAACATTAAGGTCTGGAGTCGGACTTCATCCCAGTTAATGCCTGACTAGCTAGATGATTTGGGGCAAGTCACTTTGTTTCTGCGTGCCTCCATTTTTTTCCAAGTATAAGATGTGAATAATAATAAACGTCATGAGGTGCATTAAATGAATCAATCCATATAAAGTGCTCAGAAAATAGGTTATTATTGTTTATTATTGTTTTTGTTATTACTACTACTGCTACTAAACTATTTAGCTATCATCCTATTGTGTTTTTTCTAGTAGGTAAAATGCCTTTTCATTTTGTTTGTTTATGGTACTGTGAATTGAACCTAGGGACATTCTACCTTTGAGCTACAAACCCAGTCCTTTTTTTAAAATTTTTATTTTGGAACATGGTCTCACTAGTTTGCTAAAAGTCTCGCTAAGTTGCTAAGTATGGCCTCAGACCTGCAATCCTCCTGTCTTAGCCTCCCAAGTACTGGCATTACAGGTATATGCCACCACACCCAGATCATGTTTTTTTAATAAATAAACAATCAAGAAAGATGTCCACCTACCCATATTTTTGCTTCTTATAAACACTTTGGAGATTTTGTCCAACTTTGAGTTAGCATATGGTAGTGTATCATGTGTAAATATCATCTGCTATATTCCATGCACAACGTCTTTCTCTCCCAATGTTTGTTTGTTTGTTTGTTTTGTTTTGTTTTTCCTGCTGTGAGGAAACAGAATGAGGAGATTCTTTCAGGTCCAGACACATCTGATACCCAAATTACCAAGAAAAATTGCCTCAAGAGTCCTAAGCAAAGAGCCTGATAAATTGTAGGTATTTAATAAATATTTGAACAAGTGAGCTATGGAATTAGTGAATTAATTTTTCTCTGGTATCTTGTTTCACCAAAAACAAGATGGTGATCAAAATCTGAGACATTTTTATGAATAGTCCTTACTGATATCCCCTTCCCTGGTACAATCTGATTCTGAGAACTATATAAACTGCCCTCAAGCTTTAATCAGAACATCTCCCTCCCCCATATCCTCCTGGTGCTTCTCTGCATTTCCATTTCTATTCTACCAGTGTCCACGTAGTTTCACTGGTGTCTCTCCCGAAGCCCACGCTCCCCACCATGTGCTCTGTCATGCTGTAATCCCATGCTCTTTCTTTGATCATCAACCCCCTGGCTTTCTCCCATAGTCATCTCTATTCAACCTCTCAGCCCTTGCCCTTTACAGATTACTACCAAACACACACACACACACACACACACACACACACACACACACACGCCTGCCAATCCCTCCTTCCACCACCACCAATGCTCTTAAACTCACCTACATCACAGTATCAGCTGCAGGATTGAGAAAGTCGTAAAGAAGCACTAAAAAACCCACTTGGCTTATTCTGAGAGAGGAAGAATAGTAGGAAAGGAGAAGCCTGGAAGCTGATCATGTTGGCATAAGAAGGTGACACTGTTCCTGCGCTATATAGGACCCTTATATCCAGAGACTGAGAAGCCATCAGCTCCCTTCTTCTGGAGGCAGATGTCACCCCTGGGACCATTGTGCACGCGGTCAACAAACCACAGGAGAAATGAAAACCCTTCCACTAGTGCCAAGAGGGAGCACTAATTCTAGGGATAATTAGTAGCCTCAAAAAAAAAAAACATTTGAAGACACAACATACAGCAATGACAGAAATCTCAGATATAAAGTAATAACAGCTAACATTTGTTAAGCCCTTTCTAAGTCTCTGTCACTGTACTAAGTTTTTAACATAAATTATCTAATTCTCAAAATAACCCAAGAAGAAAAACACTATTGTTATTAATTCTGAAAATGAGAATATAGAGGGTTAGCAAGACTAAACAGCTGGTTAGAAGAAAAGACAAAGGCCTTCAGGTGAACATTTCCAAATGTCCAGACACAGATCTGAAACACTGATTAAGGAAGCTGTGAGAAATAATTTTGAAGCAACCCTAAAAGGTCAATGACTCAAGATAATTCCAAAGGAAAAAAAGGCACAAGATAAGTTTTAAAAATTAAAAATTTTGCACCATCAAAAGCAAAATTTCTAAGCACTTAATCATCATCAGGAATATGCAGAGCAAAACTTCAATGAGATACCACCTCAGGCTCATTAGGATAACTACACTTAAAATTTTTAAACTAAAATTTTTTTAAAATAACAATGTTTGCCCAAGATGTGGAGAAATTGTGTATTTCTGGTGGGAATATAAAACAACACAAATTGCTGCAGAAAACAGTACAGTGGTCTCCCTCTCCCCCCAAAAATTATTGTATGATCTAGCAACTCCATTTCTGGATATATAACTAAAGAATCAAAAGCTGGGTTTGAAGAAATATTATCCTTTCATATTCAGAGCAGCATTATTCACAATAGTTAAAATGTGAAAGCAATCCTCAAGTGTCCATCAACAGATGAATGGATAAGCAAAATGTGATCAATACATACTAGGGAATATTATTTAGCTTTTAAAAAGTTGGGAAATTCTGACACAGACTACAACATTGGTCAACGTTGAGGACATTAGAATAAGTTAAATAAGCTAGTTACAAAGAATACTGTGTGATTCCACTTGTAAGAACTACTTATTATTGAGACAGAAAGTAGAATAAGGGCGACCAGGGAATTTATGAGGTAAGGGAATGGGGGGGCCATTGTTCAATGAGTGCACAGTTTTAGTTTTGTGAGATAAAGAATTCTGGAGATGCACAGTGATGATGGTTCCACAGAAACACAAATGTCACTGAAGTGTACAACTGAAAACGGTTACAAGGGTAAATTTATTTATTTATATACTTGTATTAGTGCAATGTAGTTATACACCACAGTAATACAAACATACATGCACACATAAATTTATCATAAGTATATTTTATCACAATAAAATGGAAAAAGGCAAAATTTATTCTAATATGAGCACCTAATTAAAGTACTCTAACAATGTTGGGAAGAAAAAAAATTCTTCCTAACCCATCTTATAATTTTTGGAACAATGCAATTTCTAGGAAGCAAATACAAGTAAAAAGAAGGGGGGAGTAGTATCAACACAGAAATTTCACTTCTAGGACTGGGATTGTTATTTCCCCCAATAAATAATGACATAATTCCACAAAAGCCTTCAACACAAATGTTATATTAGCTTTATTCATAGTAGTTCAAAAACAGAAATAAACCAAATGTCTATTAACAGAAAAATGAATATTTAAAGGTATGACATATTCATACAATGGAATATTATTCAGCAATTAAAATGAGCAAAGTACTACAATTTGCAGCAACACAAACTAAATCAAGATCCCAATGTCAAGTGAAAGAATCCAGTCACAAAAGGCTACATACTGTGTAACTGCATTAATATAAGGTTCTACATAATTAGTGTATGGTAGTAGAAATATAATAGTTATTGCCTCTGGGACAGGAGAAAGCAGAGGGAGTTTCACTAATGAAAATATTCTATATATTGACAGAAGTGTTAGTTATAAGGGTGTCTGCATTTGTCAAAAGGAGTAATTTTTTGAGGATCAGGAAGTAATAAACAGCAATGGAAGAAGCAGAAATATGGGCAAATTCTTCTCATGCATTTTCATATCACATGCAAAAATTAAAACAGAAATTATCACACTTTCTGATATTCTAGATGATAATACTTAAAACTGGAGTAAAGGAACCAAAATGGTAAGGTTCCCACTAAAAGCGGTAAAATGTTGATACAAACAGACTCTATGTGACATGTATACATTTTATCACACAAAACAATCACTAAGAACACTATAAAAATAAATTCAGAACACTGCAAATCAAGATGGAATCCTAAAAGTGTTCCCATGACCCACAGTAAGGCAAGAAAACAGAAATGGGAACAAGATAGAAAAAATAAAGAGAAAATGATAAAATGGTAGACAAACACACAATAATTATCCTTCTTGTAAATTATCTAAATACACCAATGAAAAACAAATTGGTGTATTTTAAAAGCATTCCAACTATATGCGATTTATAATAAATTAATTTCAAATTCAATGACATAGGTGGGTTGAAAATGAAAGTATGGAAAATATATATTATACAAACATTTATCCAGCAAAAAGGAGGAAAGAGAGACTTCCAGGAAGATGGCGTCTGAGTGAAACACCTCTCCTCAGGCGCTGCGAGCTCGAATCAAATCTGCCATAAAAACAGCTTCTTGACAGAAGAAAAAAGCAACAAAAAAGTGAATGAAGCTACGAAAACTGAAGTACAGCTGAACAGAACCCAGAAAGTTGACCAGGGAGAGCAAAGGAGCCCGTCTACACGGCAGTGGTGCCACGCCGTGGAGCGGCAGCCACCATTGAGCCAGCCACTCAGAGTCTACTAACACTGGAATATTTAAGGAACTTCTGCATTCCCAGCAACCAGAAGTGAAGTAAGCAACTCCAGAACTCCACATCCTAACCAGGCAGATGTTGCATCTTGTCAAATGCTTTTTCAGTATCAACTGAAATGATCATCTGATTTTTGTCTTTGATTCTGTTTATGTGGTGAATTACATGGATTGTTTTTCGTATGTTGAACCAGCCTTGCATCCCTGGGATGAACCCAACTTGGTCATGGTGCATAATTTTCTTGATGTGGTTTTGAATGTGCATTGCTAGTATTTTGTTTAGCAGTTTTGCATCTAAGTTCATCAATGATATAGGCCTATAGTTTTCTTTTCTTGAGCTGTCTTTATTTGCCTTTGGTATTAATGTGATGTTGGCTTCATAGAATGTGTTTGGGAGGATCCCGTTTATTTCTATTTCAAGGCATAGTTTGAGGAGTATTGGGATTAGCTCTTCTATAAATATTTTATAAAATTCACTTGGAAAACCATCTGGCCCTGGGCTTTTGTTTGATGGTAAACTCTCTATTGTTTTTCTATTTCTTTGATTGGTATTGGTCTATTTAAGTTTTCTATATTTTCTTGACTCAATTTAGGAAGGTTATATCTGTCTAGAAAATTGTCAATTTCTTCTAGATTTTCCATTTTGTTGGAGTATAGTTTTTCAAAATAGTTTCTGATGATCCTCTGTATTTCCACACTGTCAGTGGTAATACCATCTTTTTCATGTCTTATTTTGGTAATTTGGGTTGATTTTCTCTTTCTTTTGGTTAGGTTGGTCAATGGTTTATCTATCTTGTTTATTTTTTCAAGAAACCAGCTTTTGGTTTTGTTGATTTTCTGTATTGTTTTTTAACTCTCTATTTCATTAGTTTCTGCTCGGATTTTCATAATTTCAAACACAAAACTCACATGATCATTTCAATTGATACTGAAAAAGCATTTGGCAAGATCCAACACCCATTTATGCTAAAACACTGCAGAGAATCAGAATAGAAGGAACATACCTCAAAATCATAGAGGCAATATACAACAGGCCCACAGCCAATATCATATTAAAAGGAGAAAAATTGCAAGAGTTCCCACTGAAAACAGGAATAAGACAAGGATGTCCATTATCACCTTTTCTGTTCAACATAGTACTTGAGACTCTAGCCAGAGCAATAAGGCAAGAGAAGGAAATCAAAGGGGTAAAAATAGGGAAAGAAGAACTAAAACTATCCCTTTTTGCAAATGACATGATACTATACTTAGAAGACCCAACAAACTCAACCAAAAAACTTATAGAACAGATCAACAAATTCAGCAAAGTGTCTGGATACAAAATCAATCTTAAAAAATCAGAAGCTTTCCTGTATGCCAACCATAAAACCACTGAAAAAGAAATCCAGAAAACAATTCCACTCACAATAGCACCCCAAAATTAAAATACTTAGGGATAAACCTAACCAAAGAGGTAAAAGACCTCCATAAGGAAAACTACAAAAAGTTGAAAAAAGAAATAGATGAAGACCTTAGAAAATGGAAAGATCTATCATGCTCTTCGATAGGCAGAATAAATATCATCAAAATGGCCATCCTCCCAAAAATTATCTACAGATTCAATGCAACACTCATGAAATTACCAAGGTCACTCCTCACAGACATAGAAAAATCAGTCCTTAAATTCACCTGGAACAACAAAAAGCCCAGAATAGCCAAAGTAGTTCTTAGCAACAAGAACCATGCAGGAGGTATCAAAATACCTGACTTCAAATTCTACTACAAAGCCACAGTAATAAAAACAGCATGGTATTGGCACAAAAACAGACACACAGACCAATGGAGCAGAATAGAAGATTCAGAAACAGACTCATGTGCTAAGAGTCAACTGATTTTTGACAAAGGAGCCAAAAACATACACTGGAAAAAAGATAGCCTCTTTAACAAATGGTGTTGGCAAAGCTAGTTAACCATATGCAGGAAAATGGAAATAAACCCAACTTTCTCACCCTGCACAAGAGTCAACTCAAGGTGGATCAAAGACCTGGAAGTCAGGCTAGAGACCTTGCAGCTACTTGAAGAGGGCATAGGCCCAACACTTCAACACATAGGCACAGGTCAAAAACTTTCTCAACAAGACCTCAAAAGCACAAGCAACTCAAAGGAAGATCAATACATGGGATTGCATTAAACTGAAGAGCTTCTGTGCAGCAAAGGAAACTATCAAAAACCTCAACAAAGAGCCCACAGAGTGGGAGAAAAATTTTGCCAGCTACTCTTCTGATAGAGGACTAATAACTAGGATATACAAAGAACTCAAGAAACTCACAGCTAAGAAAACAAATAACCCAATCAAAAAATGGGAAAAGGATCTAAATAGACACTTCACAAAAGAAGAAATACAAATGGCCAATAAATGTATGAGGAAATGTTCAACATCATTAGCAATCAGAGAGATGCAAATCAAAACTACCTTGAGATTTCA
>PVLC010042665.1:0-12854 GCA_004027655.1 Graphiurus murinus | reverse complement strand
AATCCTTGTGATAGTAATTAGTAGTTTTATTTTACTGTTATTATTAGTAGTATGTTATTTAATGTACTTTCTTTAGCAAATAAAGACTTGGCAAAAGATGAGTCATTTACATTTACAAGGAAATTTTTACTAGAATATGAATTCTAAGTCTGGGAACAGGGTTTCTAGTTACTTTGAATAATTGATTTTTTAAAATATGGAATGTTTTAAAGGTCTATAATTTAAGTTACTAATCATAATCTGTCCTTTATATCTGAGTGGAGAGATAGCAGCCTTGATAGTCAGGCTTGGTTCATAGTTATTCAAGCATTTAGTGCAGGAAGAGGTGATAGGGATCATCAAATTCTATACTTCTTCTTGAAGAGGTGGTAACACCGGCAATGAGAAAGGAAGAAATATTACCCAAGTCATATGGCAAGTATTTGAATTAGAATTCATCTATATTTTCTGACTCCAGTGCAAGTTTTCAATAGATCAAGAAGGGTAGTAAAAAATATGTTGAATTAAGTTGAAAGAAGAATAATCCAACAATGAAGAAAATTTGTTAGCATTTTAATTTTTAACTCCAAATTGTATTGAAACTTGAGTGTGCTGGTCTGTGTACCCTTACTTGAGACCATTAAGCAAATTTTTCTCTCTACTTTCAGTTCTTATTTCTAAAACAGAAAGAATACCTCTAAACTCCTTCAGAGGCTTTTACTAATCAATAAGTAATCCACATCTGTTTTTTATAACTTCCCTAATGCTTTCACATACCATATGCAATTTAGACATAATTGCAATTCTATGAAGTGAAAAATAGCATCTTTTATCTTTAACTGAGGAAGTTGCAGCTCAAACAAACTATAACTTGCCCTCCCAAGATCACACAATGAAGTCAGTGATACAGCATGCATTTTATCTCATATCTGCTCCATTTTTATTTATAGTCATAGTATTATGACAAAATATAAGAATGAGTATTTAGGTTCTTTTCAGCTTAAAATTATATACTCATATAGAAATTGTAGCTAAAAAATTATTATTTCAGCTGATTTCTACATTTAGCCTATCTGCTTATTGTTTTTGTTCTTTTATGCCATCAGTGTCTTTTTGGCCATCACCCAGGTCAAAAAAGTAGATAGAAATAGACACTGACCTGTTCTCCTTGACTGAAGACACCTGAAAAAAATAGAAAATACATACACTGTAATTTATGAGTGCACAAAAGTGTGATTTGCAAATTTAGGAGATTCCCAATACCTGTTCCTGGTTCTTGGCCAACTCAAAAAGTCATGGTATGTTGTTTTACTTTTTATACCTTCTCATTTCTTAGAAAGCAGTAGAATTTTCAGAATATTATGTAAGGACATGGACCGTGAAGGGAAAATATTTTCTGAAGGTTAGGAGGGGGTCAGAGAAAGTGATTTGAGATTCTGAAGATTCATGTTTCAGGCCTGGCCTGGTCATTAGTACACTGTGGGAATAACCTCATTGTCTTCAGCCTCACTTTGGAGAAGTTGGAGAGGAAAGTCTCCTCTAACATTGGTATACCAGGTTCAGTCCATGTAGTTCCTCCCAAGAACTTTTGTTACAGACAGTTGGGGAGTTCGTTGTTTGTTCATTGAGCTCAGAACTGACGTACTCAATTGTAAAGACTTAGTCCAAATATGGACTGATAAAAGACTAATTCATTCTCTTCTGTATGTTTCATTTCTGATTCTACATTACTAAATTAAAATATTGAAATAACAAAAGTGTTAGATCCAATCCTAGTCCAGGCTGCTGAATTCTGATCTGTGTCCATTTCTGTAGAGCTCCTAATGCAGCAATGCCTCTCACATAAAGCCAAGATCACCTCACTAAGGAAAAGCATGGATTAGTGCAATCCATCTGTCTAGCACTAATGGGAGGACAAATGGAAATACCTCCAAGGCAATCTCTATGAATGGGGATAAGGAGAAAATAAAACATTTATATTTAAAAGAAAGTTACTAAGCCCAGCATAGTGGCATGCAGGCCTGTAATCCCAGTATTCAGGAGGCTGAGGCAGGAGTATTGTAGGTTTGAGGACACCCTCAACAATTTAGCAAGACTGTTTCAAAATAAAAAATAAAGTGGGCTGGGGTTGTAGCTCAGGGGTAGAATGACCCTGGGTTCTGTCCCCAGCACACACAAAAAGGTTACTAATCATTTCCAGCAGTGTTTACTAACCTTATGGATTCATAACTAGCAGAGTAGGTACTTGTCAAAAATAAAGATTCTTAGAATAATCCTCTAAAATTTTCACGATATAGAACCAAAGAGTCTATATTTTATAAACACTCTCAAAGATTTTTTATAGCCAGGGAAAATTAATTACTATAATTTTCCATTGTGAAAATCTATGGTCAGAGGAGAAGGAATTTGCCCAGTGTCTTATATGTAGAAAATGGCAAGGCAAAACCAAAATTAATATCCACAATGCCTGAGTCCAATTTAGTGCTCTTTTTATTAAACTTTAATTATGGCAATAATAAAAAAAAACATTTGTTGAATACTACTATGCCCTATCTACTATGTTAAGCACTTTACATGCATTTGTTTCATTGAATTTCCCTAATTGAGGTAGTTATTTCATGTCTTCATTTTACATATGAAGAAAATGAAGCTTAGAAAGGTCAGAAAGCTGTAAAATGGAAATGCCAGGACTGAAATTCGTTTCCCTCTATTTCAACACTGTGACTCTTGGGCACTGAACCTCCCAAATGATATCTAGTATGCCTATGAAGTATCTATGCACTGGTAAATTTGGTGTATTATTCACTAATATCCTGCTAAATATCAGTTCATATTTATAAAGAAAAGCAATAAAATGGTTACAATTGATTTTAGAGACTATCCTTGCAACTAAACTTTAACACAGTCAGGACTATTTTTTTCCTCTCAGTAATTGATTGTATGACCCATTAAAGTTATCTGGCTTTAGTAGTTGAGCCTACTCCAATAATATCACAAGAATCCTTAATTCAGTTTTTCTCACATTTTAAGTATAATTGTTTATGTAAATATGATCAGTTATGGTGAAAAATGGCTTCTCCATCAGCTAAGCCTCACTGAGAAATTATTTTTACATATTCAGCCATTTAAAATCTTTGATAGCAGCACTATTTATCTGCTATTGTCACAGAAAACAAAACTCATACATGGAAAACAGCAGGGCTTAGTCTCATTTCTGGTATTTTACACAAGAAAGTGTATTTCATAGAGTTGACATATTTCTCTAGTTGACACAGGTTATTTGTGAAAGAGATAGGACCAGGTCTTGGGTTTTAACACTTTGTCCGCCAAAACATTCTAGGTTTGATGAATAAGGAAGCAAATAGTAGATATAAACGTTACTGCTCATTACAATGGTCCTTATACCTACAAAACTTTTATTGTCAAATGAAGAACATTACCTTGGAGTATGGTTGTCTTTTGAACCTCCTGAATTGATAATATATGCAACTATTTGTCATTAAAATGGCAAATGACATTCTCCTGCTTGAAGAATTGTCTAATTCACAAGTAACTTGTTTCTGCATTCTAAGACTCAATAGCTTCTTTTCATAGGTCTCCATATTGAGTTTCCACTCTTTCCCTTGGTTCAATCTAATTATTTTAGTCTTTTTGTAATAATAAGTAAGGAAGAAAACCTTTCCTTTGTTTCAGAAGGTCAAGGTTAATATTAAAGCAATATTTAATGCAATTAACCATAAGCAATTTCTAGAAGATCTGGATCTATTTACTAATTCCAAGTCTGTTGACAATTTTCGTCTCTGTGCCACATGGAATAAGAATTTCTTGCCATAAGTCCTAGAGGTGATACACAACAGCCCTAAGTATATTACTAGAATACAGAATATACTCAATAAATGACAATTGTTATCATTCTTGTCATCATCATTTTTATCATCACAATTATTATCATCATTGTCATTGTGATGACTTTCCCTAATTGGTCTTTTAAATCAAAATTGTTAGAATTTTGAAATAAAAGACAAATTAGGGAAATCGTGGAGATCTACTCTTTTCATCTTCCATTCGGTTATATCTTTATAAGATAGTATCCTAATTTTAAGGAAAAAAAAAACTCACCTGAGAAAAAGAAGAAAAGAGCCAGAGAGAAAAGCAGAAAGACACCTGATGTTTTCATGGTGCCAATTAGCTCACTTGGATGAAAGCTGCTTTGTTCAGCTTAGGTTCTCTGTCAAGACACTTCCCAGAGAGCACTAAGACACACACTCGACATATATATATATATAGGGAGAGAGAGAGAGACAGGATTAAGGAAGTTGAGATCTCCACCTTCTTTTATAAAAATCACTTTCTAAACCCATATGCAGTCCTATATACTTTAGGCATTTATGAAAAATGCTTCATGCTCTCCATCAATCTTAAAAATTAGGACAATTATGTGAGTCGCACCTTAGATCTTATTAATAATGGATGTCATTTTCTACTAGTAGCCTACATTTTTCTAACAACTACTACATCCTCCCTGCTCTTCCCACTAGGGCTTCCCTGCATTAAAGAGATGATTCACATATAGAGTTTTATGTGTTCCTTAGGTCTCTTTCATACAAGTCCTACATGCCTGTGGTTCAGATGAGTAACCACAAGAAATGGAACCTCTTGGGTGTAACTTGGATTTTCAGAGTCCAAGTCATTGAAGGTGTACCTAAAGGAGAGAGGTATTCTACATTGTCACTGGAATTTCATCAGAACAAGCAATTTCTGGGCAGGAATCAGCTTGTTAATTGTTAAGTCGTTATTGCAGTCAAATGCCAGTGGTTCCCACTTTTGGAGTTCAAATGAATGCATTGTTTTTATTTTTAAAAAAGTTTTTTTTCTAGGGTTACTGAACCGAATGTGTAAAATGAGTGTTATTTAATATATATTTTCATTCTGCAAAGTAAATATTAAAGGGCCATAATAAAGACCTTTATGTTTAAAGTTCTTGGAATGTTAGATGAATCCCATAACTGTCACAGCCAATTTAATTGCAGTGTGGATCTCAGAGTGGAATTTGCAGGGAACAAAAAGAAAATAAGAGAGAATAGTTATAATAATAATAATGAGAAAATCTGTCTTGAAAAATAAACTGTTATTTGAAATATCCTCAAGAAAATATTATGAGTCAAAATATGGGAAAATTATGTAAAAATGTGCCCAACTGAAATACCAGTTTTTAATGCAATAAATAAGCCATTAATTTATAAAACTAAATAATTCCTTTTCTTTCTAAAGTAGTTACTTTGAGAAAATATATTTACAGTTCATATGTTGCTCCTTTTTTATAATTTTATTTTGATTGAACTGAGCTCAGTATTAGGACAGGGATATAGATCATTGGTAGAGAGTGCTTTCCTAGCTTGCACAAGGCCCTGAATTTGATCCCCAGACTGGCAAAAGAGAAAAGAGAACAGAAGAAAAAAGAAAAAGAAGACTTCTAATATTCAAGATGAATTTTATATTTCCCAAATTGGGTAAGACTTTTTAAAAATTTGACAACCAAGTAAAATATTGCTGTTTTGATCAGAATAAAGTGTGACTGTAGTAAAAATAATTATTTTCTTTTAATTGAATTTCTGACAATAAAAATAAAAAACTGAACATGGCTGAAGGCATAGCTCAGTGATAAAGTACTTGTCTAGCATTCATGATTCATGAGACCCTAGGTTCAATCTCTAGCACCACATACACAAGTGAAACAAAACAAAAAATACCTGAACATAAATGGTAGCAGAAAGAAAAGAAAAGGAAAGTGAATAGAAAAGAGAGGAAACATGTAAGGAGTGGAAAAACACTTAAATAAAGCTATGAAATTTTCAAATAACAATTGTATAATTTTTGCCCAGTTGTCATAATCTTTATTTTCTCATTAAATAAGATAATATAAGGAACAGTTAGTTCTTTGGAACTAAAACATTACATGGGCCTAGTTTTAGGACTGCTGCTACCTTCCTCTTCCTCTCCATCTAACTTCCAACATTTCCTCCTCATTAGCTTTTTCCTTTCCCAGATTCTTCTACTGTGATCACCATATATAGTGTCAGTTTAAGTATAATTTCATGTCCAAAGTTACAATTTGAGAGCATTATGTAGCCATCATAAAATTCATGGTGGCATTTCTAAAATTTCTGTCTTCCTAAAATTTCTGTCTAAACTTTTCCCCCTCTCTCCAAAGTTTCATTTTTGATAGTTGTTCCTCCCACTTGCTCTTGACTTTTGTTATAGCTTGCATCTGGATTGTTCCCAAAGGCTCACATGTTGAACACTTGTTCCTCAATGCTGCAGTGCTCAATGGTGGGGCTTTGAGATGATTGGATCATGTGGACTCTAATTGATTTATTTATTGATTAGTTGATTGATTCATTCATTGATAGATCCATAATTGAATAGACTATTGGGAGATGGTAGGAACTATCAGAGATAGGGTCTAGTTGGAGGAAGTAGGTCACTAGGGTCATGCTCTGGAGGGGTGTATCTATGCCCAGACCCATCCTTGCTTTTTACCTCTATTTCCCATCATACAAGGTCAGCAGCTTTGCTCAATAATGCCCTTCTTGCCAAGATGCTCTGCCTCACCATAGGCTCATAGTGATAGAGCCAACAAACCGTGGAGCAAAACTTCCAAAGCTGTGAGCGAAAATAAAACTTTTCTACTTTGTTTTTCTCAGGTATTTTGTCATAACAATAGATGTGTTGCTATGACAATGTAACTCAAAGTCACCGCTCATCTAATGTTCCTCTTATCCTCCATCCCTTTCTTTCCTGCTTACTGGTAATCTAATCTTCAAGAATTTTCTCAATAGTTACTTTTTATGGAATAATTATACCCTCTTTTCCTGACCATTTTTACTTTTTTATTTTTGAGGTGACTGGGGATTGAACCTGGAGCCTTGGACATGCTAGGCAAGGACTCTACCACTGAACTACACCCTCAGCTTCCATGAACATTTCTGTATCTTCAATACTTACCTTAAAACACAACAAAGCATGGGAGTGTGAAACAATGAATTCAGCATTCACTCTGGATGGGCTTGAGAGAAGAAAGATATATATTTAGTGTTGAACATCTTGTTTCTTGAATAATAATTTGCATTAGGATTCTGAAGCCATATACAAATTTTTAGTTGTTTCTTTTTTTTATATAACAAAAGAGAAACATAAGAAAATTTCTCTGGAGAATCACTTAATTATCTCCCTGAATAAGAAGTTGAGATAATAGAAGGTAATAAAGAAGTTACAATTATTCACAGACTTTGTACAATTCTACTCTTTTTGCCATAGAGTAAATAGAAGGCAGCAGTTTGAATTTTGTTCCCTGGTATGAAGGAATATAGGGAAAGTTTTAAGAATCTTAATGTCAAAGGAGATATTTCTCAATTTACTGAATCATGCAAAGAAAAAAAAGTAAGAAAACAAATACCAGAAAAGCACTTAAAAAGAAAAGGAGATATTAGAGAAGGTAGTCGAAGCCATGGCTCTTATATAAGTATGGCAGAATAGTCCCAAAATACACACAGTTGATTTCCAAAATTTATCTATGCATGTTCTTTTATGCAGACATAAAAAACTCTATAGGACTATCTTTCCATATGCAATGCATCATATAAAATTGCACATTTACTCATAAATATCACCATTTAGGGTATCATACACAAAATCATCTACATTGTAAGGGACATTATGGTCAATTTTGATTATATAATTTTACTGCTGATTTCTACAGTTTTCTTTCTTTTTTTTTTTTTTGAATGCTTAGATCTGAATCCAAGGATATCCTTGTTTCTATGTTTTAAGATTTTATTTGTTTGAATAATCTTTCCTTCCCCCAAACCCTTGAATCCCTCCACCATTTTGTATAGGTTGTGAGATAGAGATATACTTTCAAAAAGGAGAAAAAGTTCTAAGCAAGGAAGTCACTTCTACTCATGCAATAGACTAAAATCAAGATTTTTTTTTTTTTTTGTGGTATTGGGGATTGAACTCAGGGGCATTCTACCTCCGAGCTATACCCCCAGCCCTGTTTTTTATTCTTTATTTTGAAACCGAGTCTCACTAAGTTGCAGAGTGCCTCACTAGATAGCTGAGGCTGGCCTCAAACCCGGATCCTGCGGTCTCAGCCTCCCGAATGCTGGGATTACAAGCATGCGCCACCACGCCCAGCTAAAATCAAGATTTTAAAATGTGTTACCATCCACATTTTGGTAACACATCCAATATTTACTCAGATTAAATATTATTTCCTTTGTAACTTTCATTGGACTGTGTAGCAGAGAAAAATGTTTTTGGGGACTGGGGGAAAGGGAAGGTGATCCATGAAGAGAGAAGAGAGAAGTTTCCAGAGCTTAAATTTATTGTTTTGGGTGAAAATTCCTGGCTTTGGAAAGAGGATAAGGATGCATCATCAGACTTGGCGTGGCAAATCAGTTGTAATTACAAGGGATATATTTAAGTGTCCAGGCCTTAAATCCACAGGGGTCTCTTCTGCTTCAATGGAGAAATGCAATAAGAAAATGCAGATGAAATTTATAATGCTTACATTGGACAAATGCTGAGAGGGCTGGATAAAGTAGAAAAGATTGATTTAAAAACAAAGAAGCTTTAAGTTAAATGACATTACAATTTCCAGTTTCACAAGGGGAATCATGTTATTCAGCCGATAGCACATCGATAACAAGGAGTGGGAGAATGGAGGCACATTCCTTCTATGGTACACCGACCATAGGGGCTATGCTATACTGCAGCAATCCTTGGGGGAATACACATCAATACTCAGAGGCCGATTGGCAATAAGCACTTCATGGAACATTGTATCGAATGGCCATATCTAAGTTCACATTTATATAGTATCAGTAATATTCATGGCATCTTTTCAAACATTTTCTTTTGGAATGATCACTAAGAAAAATACTGTTTTAGGAAGAAAAATGAAACACAATAGAAAATTGAGCAGAAGATTTAGACAAACAATTCACAAAGGAGGAAACATGAATGAGCTATAAATATACACAGAAAACCTCAATCACATTAACTTGAATAATAGAAATAAGCAAAAATTTGAGGAGATCCATTTTCACACCTATTATGTTGGTAAAATTAAGAAGTTTGACAATATCAAGTATTAACAAGGATATAGACCAAAATCTTACCTATTGTTGGTGACATACACTGACTTAGGCTATTTGAAAAATGATAGTCAATATCTGGAAAAGTTAAAAATGCGTGTATTTTTATCACCTAACAATTTTCTTTATCCTAGGGAAACTCTTGCACATATCTACTATGAGACATGAAAAAGATCTTTTAGAAAAGCTTTGCTTATGCCATTTTATTTATTTATTTATTTATTTATTTATTTATTTATTTATTTATTTATTTATTGCGGTACTGGAGTTTGAACTCAGGGGCATTCTACCTCCGAGCTATACCCCCAGCCCTATTTTTTATTCTTTATTTTGAAACCGAGTCTCACTAAGTTGCAGAGTGCCTCACTAGGTAGCCGAGGCTGGCCACAAACCCTGATCCTCCGGTCTCAGCCTCCCGAATGCTGAGATTACAAGCATGCGCCACCATGCCCGGCTCTGTTTATGCCATTTTAAAACTGAAACAATTTGAATGTGAATTCATCAGCATAACATTGGAAAAGAGTTGTTGTATGTTTATGGAAGAGGATACTTGTCCATGGGAATTAACTAGAGTCACAGGTACTAAAATGGTTACATTTTATAAATAAAATATTGAAAAGAAAAAAACACAAGTTATGCCAGAATATACTGTGATGCTTAGATATAGAATGTACCCCAAAAATATAATATATTAATGCTCAGACTTGATATAATTAAATCACGAGGGTTCTAATCTCATCAGTAGATAATTTTTTTGTGATGGATTTACTGGGTAGAAATGTAGGCAGTGGGGTGTGGCTACAGAGGTGGGTCCTTGGAGGTGTGACCCTGGGAACTGTGCTTTTGTCTTTGAATCCTCTTGCTCTGCCTCTCTCCTGCTACATGATGTGAGAGCTGACCCTTGCTCTCTCTCTCTCTCTCTCTTCTTCCCACTGCCATGCCTTGAGCTCCACAGACTTGGCTTGTCATAGACTGAACTCTGGAAAATTTGTGATCAGATAAATCTACTTTCTTCTACGTTGTGTGGTCAGTTGTTTTGATTGTAGCAGTAAAAATGTTGACCAAAACAGAAATTGGTATCAGAGAAATGGGATCACTGCTACTTCCAAGTTTGACCATGTGCATTGTGAGTCTTTGAAATTGGTTCATGAGTGGAAGTTGGAAGGGCTGGAAGGCTTGTAGAAAGGCAGACAGTAAGGATTCTATTCAGGAGATTTTGGGCGGCAAAAGGACTCCTTAGGAAAACAGTAGAAGCCACACACGTTATATTCTTGCGAAGAACTTACCAACATTTTGTTCATGTCCTGAAACTTTGTGTGAACCCAAATTTAAAGGTGATGGACTAATTAGTCTCCTGGAGGAATTCTCAAAACAGCAAAGTATCCAAAGTACATTAAGGGTATTGATATCTGTGTTCAGTGAATTGTACACCGAGTTTCAGAAGTGGACAGCAAAGCAGGGAGGATACTTTATAGATTTGCAATTTAGCCACAAAGGCATATGTAAAGCTGAAGCTCTTGTGAAAAAAAGTAAGATGGCTGAAGGGCGGTCAAATGCTTTGCATAGGAACAAAGAAAAGAATGTTGTCTGGGGCAGTTCAAGCTCAAGTGCATAACCAAGGAAACAAAGGGCGGGCAGTGGTGACTTTGGTTGAAAAGGGTCTGGCAGCTACCAGGATTAAGACTGACACAGCAGCAGCCAGGACTGAGACAGGCTCATAGTGAATCTATGTGGACTATTAGTCATCGTCACCATCTTTCCTAAATACTTGTTTTATCATATTTCCTGTTCCTCCCCATCATCGATTCCATATCCCTCCAAAAATAAGTTCTTCATAGTTTCTCATTTATTTCCATTACATCCACATTTATCTATGCTAATTCATGGTGCTGCCTTCTTCTGGGACATTCTTTTATTTAATTGCTACATGTCTATGTTCTATATATCAAACAGAAGTCCAAATTACAATATTCTTCACATTCCCTAAAATAGACATTTTAAACTTGTTAACTTATTTTATTTGCCCATGAAATGGTTTCATATGATTTTTTAAAATAATTTGCAACTTTAAAATTTCGAATATTTAACAAAAATATAAATAAAATACAAGATATTCTAAAAGTACCAGTTTTCCTTTGTTATTGTTGCTATGGCAAAATTCAGCTGAAGTTTAGTGGTGCCTGTTCATGTAAATATGCTTTTACTTCACTGGTTTACCTTATTTGTTGCTCTCCTAGAAGGCACTAGAATCTGAAAATCTTGTTTTTCAACACTAGTAATGCTTCCTCATTAAAGATGCATGTCTTTTCTTGTGAAATTGTTCTACTTTGTAAAGTCTTTGTATTTCTTGTGAACATAAAATATATTCACTCTGAAGTATATTTGCAATATATTTTCTCTTCCAAATTTCTATCTTGTATTTAGCAACTACTCCATATTTATTTTTAAAATGTGATTTTAACAATAAACAGTATATGTTTATGAGAAATCACTAGTAACTATTCTAACCAACATTTTCCTCAAAACTCATCTTCTTTGTTTTAAATATGTAGACAGTTGCTTATCTCTATTTTTCTTCCATTCTTTTCATTTTGATTTCCTATAGCTAGATTTCAACAAGATTACAATCTTACTTAGAAATCCCTCTTCATAATGAGATAGAGGGTAGAGTTTCTAGTACTCAAGTATCTGTGTAAGAGTACATAGACAATAAGCACATAATTAGAAATCAGTTTTTGCCACTTTCAGAGGGTCCCACTTGGTTGCTGAGTATCTTGCTATGTTACTAAGGCTGTCCTCAAACCTGCAATCCTCCTGTCTTAGCCTCCTAAATACTGGGATTACAGGCATGTGCCACTTAAATTTCTTAAATTTCAGATTGTTAAGTGGCAATTTTCTTTCTATCCAATGCACATAACCTGTACCATTCATTTCCTCTGATTGTCTAGCTACCTTCCCCTCGTACCCTATTTCACAAAGATCAAGACAGTGTACATTTGATTGTTACTTTAGCCAGAATTGAAATCAAGTTATGTCATAAGGTATAGTTTACTATATGAAACTTAGAACTTACCTGATGTCATTAATCTTCATATATTATTTAGAAAATTCAAACTCCATTCCAAGAGCTCTTCCTAACTTCTGTTTCAGAATTTTTGTATCTTTCTTCTTGAATTATTTTTAAAGATTGACTTTTGTATATATATTTTATAGTAAGTCTCCTTAATATCTCTCTCTCTCTCTCTCTCTCTCTCTCTCTCTCTTTTGTACTGGGGATTGAACCCAAGAACATTCTACTCCTGAGCTATACTTCAGCCCCTTTTTATTTTTTGATTGGAAAGAGGGTCCCACTTGGTTGCTGAGTGTCTTGCTATGTTGCTAAGGCTGTTCTCAAACCTGCAATCCTCCTGTCTTAGCCTCCTAAGTACTGGGATTACAGGCATGTACCACTTAAATTTCTTATTTTATTTTATTTAGGAAATGGAGAGTGAACATAGGGGCATTCTACCTCTGAGCTACACCCCAGCCCTATTTTTTATTCTTTATTTTGAAACAGGATCTCACAAACTTGCTGAGGGCCTCCCTAAGTAGCTGAAGCTGACCAGGAACTTGCAATCCTCCTGTCTCAGCCTCTCAAGTACTGGGATTACAAGAGCATGTTACCATTCCCGACTAAATCTCTAATTTTAAATTTGAGTTTTTTATAGTTTAGCATCA
>PVLC010042664.1:0-12863 GCA_004027655.1 Graphiurus murinus | reverse complement strand
TAAAAGGAAGGAAACAGCCAGGTGTGGTGGTGCATGCCTGTAATCTCAGTACTTGGGAGGCTGAGACAGGAGGATTGCAGATTCAAAGCCAGCCTCAGCAACTTAGTGAGGCTGACAGCAACTTAGCAAGATCTTTTTTCAAAATAATTAAAAATAAAAGTATGGCTGGGGGTATAGCTCAGAGGTAGAATCCCCCTGGCTTTGTGCCCTAGCACCACACACACACAAAAACTAAAATAAATAAAAAATAAATAAATGGAAGAAAACTACACCTTGTAAGACAGTATAAAAGCTGTAAGAAAATAGAAAAAACTGAATGATGTTTAGTAATGTGCTCACTGTCAATGGAAATCCCCACATCCTATATTCATATATTGTCACATAAAAAAGAAAAAAAATAGTTTCTTATTTAAGCCACGTGTTCTGAGATCTATTTGTTATAACAGTTTGGCTAATATAGTTACTCCTCTCTGTCTCCACCAACGATTGTTAAGTCGAAAAGTGCTTTCTTTCAATTAAAAATGCAATGGTTTAAATAACATAGTGTATCTCTATCACAGATCCCAGTCTAGAGAGAAGAGGATTTGTTCCAAAAGGCAGGCAACTCAGCTCTGTGAGCTCACTCAGGGACTCGGTTCTGGAAGTGTTTTGGTTCCACCATCTCCTCCGATATTGCCCTCCTGGACGTGGATAAAGCAAGATCAATGCCTTTCTTAATGGTTTCTTTTTTATGTACTTATCGTCTTTGACATTGAAAATAAGAACTATTCCTTAGGGTTTCAAGTGCCACCGATTTTTTATTTTGTTTTAAATTCACTCAGCTTCACCCAAACTAAATTCCTTAGTCAAAGGAAAAAGAGAGCGAGCCTGTGGAGTTGTGGTTGAATTTCCAGTAAAAGGAACATATTCCAGCCTTTTATCAATGCACATAAACCAAATATCAGATACATTTGTTTATGCTTCGGTTCGATTTCCTGTGACTGGTTAGACTATTGTGATAATATCAACCGATGCTCACAGTCATCAAACCGTCAACACTTTAATGAACAAAAGTCATCTGTTTCATGCTGAAAAGCAATGCCAGTAACTTGTCCAGATAAAAAGGGTCATAAAAACCTTATTGGGCAGTGACATCCTCTGACAAAAGTCGCCTGATAATATCTCCCAACGATCAGCTCATACAGTGACTGCTCAGAGTAAAATGGAGTTTGATGACAGCACGGAGCACCATTCAGGGAGGACTCCCTGCATCGTAAGATGAAAGAACAAGGGATCAGCAGCTCTGAGGAGCCGAGCATTACCCGAGCCAGGCAAGCGCTGAGGACATTTTAATTCTGTGCTCATTTTTTGACAGTGAGCTCATTTCCATTGGCCTAAATTCAATTTGTTGACGTCATGGCTCTTGGTTCCTCTGGCTCTGCTGTCCTATTCAACAGGTGATATTTTTTTTTAATCAGGACAATTATCTTTGAATATGAAGTTTTAAATAACACAGATAAAAATCTTTTCAATCATAGACAATGTCAATATAGATTGTGAAATAGAGGCCAATTTCACTACAATTTAGGGATCTCCTACTGTACAAATGTGAAAGACATGGAATTTGGAGCAAGTTACTGGGATTGAGGAGCAAGTGGGATGATAACCTCGCCTTCACAGGGTAGTTATAAGTTCAACACACACACACATACTATATCTTAGGTGTCAAGAACACTGGCTCTTAGGAAGACAGTCCCAGTTAGAATTCTGATGAGTCATTGCCTAACCTTTGCCAAGTTCTTAACCAATATGTTGACAGCCCATTAACAGTAATAAGATTACTGTTAAAATAATAATACAACATTAAAGCAATAGGATAGTTAAAAATTAAAGTTAAGTCATATATTATGCTAAGTGAAAAGGACAAGTATATTTTTCCTCTTTTTCTTTGGGGAGAAGCGTGCTGGGGGTTGAACCCAGGGGCATTCTATCTCGGAGCTAAACTCCCAGTCCTTTTTACTTTTAATTTTGAAACAGGGTCTTGCTAAGTTGCTGAGGGCTTCGCTAAATTGTTGAAATTGGCTTTGAACCTGCAATCCTTCTGCCTCAGCTACCCAGGTACTGGGATTACAGGCGTACACAATTACGCCTTGCTCATATTAGTCCTCTTATATGAGAGATCAAGAGTGTTCAAATTCACAGAGAGAATGTGAATGTGGCTGAAAGGTGTTGGGAGCAGAAGGAGTGGAAAGTAATTGTTTAACAGAACAGAGATTCTGTTTGGGAAGATAAAAATGTTCTGGAGACAGGTGATAGTGAAAGTCGTGCGACAATGTGAATGTGCTTAAATGTCACTGAACTGCGCGCTGGAAAATGGTTAAAATCATAAATGTTATGTTATGCACATTTTGCTACAATAGAAAAGGTAAAAATTAAAGGTCATGAAGATTAATTTACACATGCTCAGCACAGCACCAGGTACATTTTATTTATTTATTTTTATTTATTTATTTTTGGTACTGGTAATTGAACTCAGAAGAATTCTACCTCTGAGCTAGACCCCTGGCCCTATTTTACTTTTTATTTTGAAACTAGGTCTCACTAAGTTGCTGAGGGATCTCACTAAGTTGCCGAGGCTGGCTGTGAACCTAAGATCCTCCTGTCTCAGTCTCTCAAGTACTGGGATTACAATAGTGTGCCTCCATACCTGGCTACCAAGTATGTTTTAGGTCCTCAGAAATTGACAAGTTTGTTACTATATATTTATTCTGTTTTTATTTTTATTTTTTTGTGGTTCTGGGGATTGAACCCAGAGGTATTCTACCTTTAAGTTATATACTCCAGCACGATTTTATTTCTTATTTGGAAACAGGGTCTCACTAGGTTGATGAGAGTCTCACTACTTGCTGGGGCTGTCCTCGATCCCGTGATCCTCCTATCTTAGCCTCACATGTTCTGGGATTAAAAGTGTGTGCCACTACAGCCGGCTAACTGTTTTTAAAAGTGCATTTGGGAGCTCCTCACAAACTGTAAATGCTGTACAATTACATAATTATTAATGGCAGTTGTCATATTTGTTTTACTACCTATTATATGTAATATCAGTATACCTGATAGAATGACCATAGCACAGCGGTGTGTGCACTAGACAAGGGTAACATTTCACTGATTTAGAACATATGAGTGGTTCATACTCAACCACGATGCTAAAGAGGCTTTCAAACCGGATTGAAAAACATTGGCTGGCATTCTTTTTTTTTTTTTTTTTTTTTTTGCAGTACTGGGAATTGAACCCAGGGGCATTCTACCTCCGAGCTACACCCCCCAGTCCTTTTTTTTTTTAATTCTTTATTTGGAAACAGGGTCTCATTAAGTTGCAGAGGGCTTCACTCAGTAGCTGAGGCTGGCCGCGAACCCGGATCCTCCGGTTTCAGCCTCCCAAGTACTGGGATTACAAGCGCGTGCCACTACGCCCAGTTTGCTGGCATTCGTTTTTATTTTTCTGATACTGAGGCTTGAACCTAGGGCCTCATACATGCTAGGCAAGAATCCTCTCTAACACTGAGCTATGTATATCCCCAGCCCTCTTTATTTTATTTATTTATTTACTTATTTATTCATTTATTTATTAATTTATTCATTCATTTTTTGAGACACAGTCTCACTAAATTGCCCAGGCTGGCCTCAAACTTGAGATCTTCCTGACTCAGTCTCCAAAGTAGCTGGATTACAGGTGCATACCATTGCGCTCAGCTATTGGTATTCATTTTTACGGATAATAAATAGACTATTCTTTTGTTCCTGATTTTATTATATTATTCTATAAACTTTTTAACTAACATAGACAAAGTCCACCAAGTGCTTAAACAAATGTGCTAATTATAAGATTCTTTTCTATTTATTAAAAGACTGAGATGGTTGTATAAGACACACACATACACACACACACACTCACACACTCATGCACACACACAACATCCAGCACATGTCAACACAGTCTATATGAAAGGAATGTAGAGGCTTAGATGCCGTGTTTTCTTGTCCCTTGGTTTTATAAATGAGGAAGCGAAGTGTCAGAAAGGCCAGATGATTTGACTAAGCTCTCAGAGTGAACCGATGACAGAAATGGAGCAAAAGCCCCCAGAGCCTCCTCCTGTGTGTTATCCTCGGATGCACCAGAGTAAGAACTGGCCTCAGCTGCTTTCCCTGATACTCCTTTAGCATGCATTCACTCTGCCTAAAATTCCCTATTCTCTGTTCAGTTGCCATCTTTGGAAAATCTTTCTTGGTTCCTCCAGAATGAAACTTTGGGCTCCCAAAGCTTCCTTTTAAAACCCAGGTGCAATAACACTGACTTACAACTGTATACCTGTCTGATCCTCCATTAGACTCAGGGACACTTCAGAGTACCCAATGTTATCTCTGTAGCCCCCACCCACCACCCAGCCCAGCACCTGGCAATAGCAGGCACTCCCAAAATGTCTGCTGAACAAGTGAGTTAATCTGACTGGAATGTAGCTCAGAGGCAAAGCTCTTGCCTCAAAAGCCCAAAGCCATGGGTTCAATCCCAGTACCACAAAGAAAAGACAAAAAGAATAAGTGAACTAAATAACCATCACAGACTTTTCCAAGGGGAGGCAGGGAGGTTGGGATCGAGGACACTCTGGGGAAACTGGCCTTAGAATGAATGCAGAACATACCTTTATTACATTACAAGCAGGCAGGAAGCAGAAGAGGATGAGGCTGGAGAGAGAGTTCTGAGTAAAAGCAACGAGAGCTGAGTGGGCTGATGTTTAGTCCTTATTTTGCTCACAAAAACAGGGCAAGGCGGGCATTGGATTCAACTGTTCTTGTCTCTGTCAAATGACCTCATATTTCTAAGGGAACATTAAGTTCAAATTAATCTGACTACCTGGAACATGATGTGTTTATTCAACTCTCCTTTCTTCCTGGCATTTTGAACTATCTCATGAGAAATAAATAGTGGGAAATTGCCTCAACAAACTTAAGGTGTGATTTAACATACACACAGTTCTGGGATGACAGACTTTTTTCTGATATAGATCCCTAATTCATAAAATGCATTATTTCTGACACTAAACCTTCATACAAATTTTTTAATATCCCGTGCTACTGAGAAGCTCTGTATTTATGTTGGTTAGTTTTAGTATTTACTACACGTAGCATCTTAAAATTACCCTATCATCAAACTGAAGATATACCACAGCAAAGTTAAACACAAACATCAAAGAATGTTGGGAGAGGAAAACAAAATAAAGGAATACCAACATCACATTATTCCAAGTGCCCTACCACTAGAAACCATTTCCAGAGCAAGTAGTGGTGCTTTACTGCCACCTACAGGACAGCAGGCGTTCCTTCAGGAAAGCACAGAACTGCAGAAACCATCCCAAATCTACAGCAATGGTTTCCATTTTCCCCAGGTCTTTAGACATCTACCCTAAACATTAACTGTCCAAACTTCTAACTTCAGTCATTCCTTGTGGTACCATCTTGAAGCACAGGAATAAGAACTATGAATTCAACGTGGTGTGTCGAGCACTAAGGAGAACTGACGTCCATTTTCCAGTTTCTCAGTGAGCTGCTCTCCACTTCTTCAACCCTGTGTGGTGCTGGGCAAGGGAGAGGGCAGGAGAGACGCTGGGGCACCTGTTACTCCTTCTTTCCCTTGCCAGCAGAAAGGACGGGGAACTATCCTTGAAAAGTCAAAGGAATATAACTAATCAGCCTGCTGCTAATAATAACTGGCTTTTTAATCTCTAAACAGGTCTTAATTCTGAAAAAAAAGTTTTTTTCCATTTCTCTTCCCCCAATTTTAAGACATTAACAAGGATGAATTATGCCTTATTGCTATAGTTTGGCTCTCTCTCTCTCTCTCTTTTTCCTTTTTTTTTTTTTTTTTTTGGCGGTACTAGGGATTGAACCTAGGGGCATTCTACCTCCGAGCTACACCCCCAGCCCTATTTTTTATTCTTTATTTTGAAACAGGGTCTCACTAAGTTGTGGAGGCCCTCACTCAGATCCTCCAGTCTCAGCCTCCTGAATGCTGGGATTACAAGCGTGCGCCATCATGCCCGATTACAGTTCGGCTCTTGAATGATGCCAAAAGCCCAAGTGTTAATGGCAGGGTCCCCAGAGTGGCACTCTTGGGAGGCTGTAGCACCTTTGGAAGGTGAGGCCAAGTGGGAGGCTTTTGGGTCACTGGGCGTGTCCTTGAAGGAAACTAGGGGACCTGGGTCCCTTCCCCTTCCTCTCCTTTTGCTCCCTGACCACAGGCTTCTGTAATGCTTTCCTGTCTCAGCACAGGACCAAAAGCAGTGAGGCCAATCGATCATGGACTGAGACTTCTGAAATAATGAGATGAGATAAACCTTTCCTCTTTATAAGTTGATTACCTCTGGTATTGGTTATAGTGACGGAAAGCAGACAGACACACCTGAATACTAAGTTTCACGGTTTGAATGAACCTCAAAATCCAACATTAATTAGCAGCATGACAAGCCGCACTCCTGCCCAGCTGCTTCTTTTATCTCCTTTTTCAAGGAGCTGCCTAATACTCCCCAGAAACCTACAACAATTCTCAGAGGTTCCACTGAACAGTTGCTAATAATCCTAAAAAATGAGCACAGAGATACAGGAGTACTGAGACAAAAAGCAGACAAATTAGTGATCACTAACAATGAAAAAGAGCCCTATCTGTATTCCAAGGGAGACTGTGAGAGGCTGCAGATGTGTTTTCTCATCTTCCCCTCCTCCTTCCCTCGCTACATTATTTGTATAATTTAATTTTGAATGCTTGTTCATAATGTACTAGATGCTTATCTGCACATTAAGATACCTGGGGGATTTTTAAAAGATACTGTGCTTGGGTCCCACCTAGACATTCAAATTAAATTGGTCTGGGACACCACTCAGAAATCAGAAGATTTTAAAAGCTCTTTCAAATATACAGGTGAGAGGCTGGGCGCAGCAGTGCGTGCCTGTAATCCAAGTACTTGGTAGGCTGAGATCGAAGAATCTCAGGTTCTAGGCCAGCCTCAGCAACTTAGTGAGGGCTTCTGGAACTCAGTGAGAACCTGATTCAAAATAAAAAATAAAATAAAATTGGGCTGAAGGGCATAACTCAGAGGTAGAATGCCCCTGGATTCAATCTCCAGTAACACACACACACACACACACACACACACACACACACACACACACGACTGTAATAGTTAATGTAGGCTGAGTCCCTGCTTTGAGCAACACGTGAATATCCCTACCATTTTGGATCTGGAGTCAGCTGCATCAGTATCTGGGGTTGGGGGTAGGGAAGGAAGAGGAGGCGTGCAGGAATGTTCATGGAGTTGCCAGCTCCATGATGGTGCTGTAAGCTGGAAAGTTTCGATAGAGGACAAAACGATGACTACCAATGACTGTTGCTCCGTGGAACTGAAGAGAGATTCCTTGAGGGAAGGTTCAATGACATAGAAGCCAGACCTGCTGTAGCAAGCTACTACTATGAGGAAAGTCTGGTTCAGGAAAGAGACGTTGCAGCACTGGCATGCAGGCTCTACTCCAATTACAAATCAGAACCACACAAGCAATGAGTGTGTGTGTGTGTGTGCTGGGGGGGGTACATACACTAGTATTGTAACACCAACATGGTTCCTATGTTTTTAGTACTGGGGATTGAACCCAGGGGCATTCTACCTCTGAGCTGCATCCAGAGCCCTTTTTACCTTTTTTTTATTTGAAACAAAGTCTCCCTAAGTCACTGAGGGTCTTGCTAAATTGCTCAGGCTGGCCTGGAACCCTGCATCCTCCTGTCTCCGCCTCCCAAATACTGGGATTACAGGTGTGCGCCACCACGCCTGGCTGGTTCTTATTTTTATGTAATGTGAAATCCTTTCTTTCTAAAAAGCTTAACACTAAAAGAAATGGAGTAGGCAGGACAAACAATCTCTGAGAGAAAAAGTTCAAAATTAACCAAACATATTACATGAACCAGTGTTCACAAAAATTCATTTTTTTTTGTTGTTGTTGTTGTTTTAAGATAAAGCACTGGAGTTTCTATAATCTACTCTGGATCACAGTGATGACAGGTTAAAAAAATTACATGCATGAGTACCAGGGATGTTTTCTCTGATTAAAGGAAAGGACCTCACTACTTGTTGTACGTGGCGATTTGATCTTTAGTAAATAACAGTGTGTTTATTTCTCAAATATGATCAAACTATTCCCAAATGTAGCAGCAAAGAGACAGTGGTAATAGGGCAATCCAGGTACTCAGGGGTGAGGGACAGATGCTTCTGAATGCGACAAGAAACGAGACAAGATGCTTGCTCTTCCAGGTCTACTCAGCACTGACCAGAGGTGCTAGTCAAGGCAACCAGGCAAGAAGAAGAAATGAAGGCAGCCACAGTAGAGAGGAAGTGGAGTTATCATCCATGAGATGATCTGTCATGTACAGAGAAAGTATTTTGGTCAAAGATGCTTTAGAACTTTTATATTCTATACAAGGCCCCTCCAAGCAGAGAGATGGCCCATTCTTCCAAAATTTAGCAAGGACCAAGTGGCTTCCTTAAAAAAAAAAAACCTGGATGGTCCTAGAGAAAGGAACATAACGGATGCTTCAGACTCTTCCAAACTGCCTAAAGAGTTTTATTTACAATAAAACAAATTACTAAAATAATTCCTTTTTACATTGCTTTGTTTTATAATTTGCTTTTGACATCATAATGTTAAAATGTGTCTTTAGAAACCCTGATTTTTCAAGATTATGGGGGAAATGCATTTTCCTACTTGCTAGCAGAGAGCAATTTTGTAATATGCATCAAAAACTAAAACGTGATTACAGTTTGACCCTGCAATTCTATTTCTAGAAATTTCCCCAAGAAGTATTATTAGATAATACAAAGATGGAAGTTTGAGGATGTTTGTTACAATTTCATTTAACAAGGAAGTCTGGAGACCAATGTTCATGAACATTAAATACATAATTGGCTAAGTAAATTATGCAACATACAATAGGATACAAAGTCATTAAAAAGGATAAAGAAATTCTGTGTCTATGTTTCAATCATAGTATCCAGGTACAGTACATTGTAGTTACTGAGTTTTAGCCACCAGTCTTATGTTAATTCATTAAACCCTAGTAATAATCCTACGAGATGGATATCACTAATATTCCCCAGTTGTTTTTTTTTTTTTAATTTTGTTTTGTTTATGGTACTAGAACTTTAACCCAGGGTCATTCTACCTCTGAGATATACCCCAGTCCTATTTTATTTTTTATTTTGAAATAGGTCCTCACTAAGTTGCAGAAGGCCTCACTAAGTTGCTGAGGCTGGCCATGGACTTGGAATCCTCTTGTCTCAGCCTCCTAAGTACTGGGATTACAAGCATGTGCCGCCCTACCAAGCTTACTATTTTTCATTTTTAAAATGGAGAAACTAATTTACATAAGATCAAAGGATAATTTTTTGGAGATGGGATTTGATGTTATATATTTGTAACCACTCCGTGTGAATAGCGGAAGGGAAAGATACTCGTGATACATTACTAAATGAAAAGGAGTATTGTTCAACAGCATTTCTTGAAAGAAAATAGATATGTTCCTCATTTATATTGTTCTGGATTTTATGCCTACTTGCCTATCTTATCTGTAACCTTCAAACTACATTAAAAATATATATATAAATATATATATATATGCATACACACGTTAGATAGGTAGATAGATAATATTTGCTTACATATTCACAGACTAAAGCAGGAGAAAAACTTTGTACCAAATTTGTATCATGGTTCCTTCTGGGAAAACCCTATTTATTACTTGTTTCTAACCACAGTCAGAAAGCAAAGAACCTACTGTCATAGAGAAACTTTTCTGCCCAATATGAAATGGCTGAAATCAACTTGGATCATCTCCAACCTACGAAACGTCCAGCACTATGACTGTGAAATGTTTTGTATAATAAATGAAATCGATTTGGTGGTATAACACATGACCTGCCTTCTGGACACCAAACAACTTGATGATTTTGACTACTGGAGTGAATTATTCTTTCACCTTAATGACTTTCTAGCTGCATCATAAGCTATTTCTAACCCCAAAGAAGTAGGTCTCATTCAGAAAGGTGTCTTTAAACCAAACTGAGCAGCAGAGACATTCATCCCTTATCTGTGTTATTTAAAATATATATATATATATATATAAATCCAGTTTTTGCCAGTATTGAGACAAAAGACCTTAGAAAGTCTTGGCCATTAGTTTCTTGAATTATTAACTGGGTAGGGGCCTATGCTAGCACTTAGCACAGAGTAAATGCTCAAGAAATGTTGGTTTTGAAGCCTCTCATCACAAGGGAAATTTTTAATATAGAGAAATCCAAAGGCCCTCTGCAGCTTTACTAAAAGATTAGGCTAGGTTCATAGGCAAACCTGAAGCTTGCTTGCTTTATTTATTTGTCTATTTACCTGCCCATTTCTTTGTGTATGGTGTGTGCATATGTGATGCTAGAGATTTAGCCCAGGCCTCATGCATGCTAAACACATGTGCTACATTCCCAGCTCTGAAGTTTTTTATTTTTATATCAACAAATATACACATTAAAAAAATCTGGCATGGTAGATTCAAGGCTGAAAGTTAGTCACTGTCATACATATTGGGGTATTCTTTTTGCCACGTGGGAGAAGCCAGATTAGTGACACACATTTCAACTTTGCCCTATATATACTGGCTCAGGATTTATACAAGGTAGGGATATAAGTGCAGAACAGTGGTGGTGAGAAGGCTCCTCTTTTATCCTAACTAGTCAAATTCTCTACGATGCTACTTGAAGAGTGTCCAAGTATTGCTAGAGAAGATATAAAAAGCTTTCTGCCCAGTGGCCAAAGGATGTCCTCTGCCCAGATATGTCGGGGTTAACATGCCCAAAAGTAAGTGAAAATAATATAAAAAGTCAACATGCCAATCAAGAAGACAATGAACCAGCATCTAGTCTTCAGCTGATACAGAATAAAGGTCTGATATTCGGAGGGGAGTCCTGGGTCACCCAAAAAGACAGACGAAGCATGTGCTAAGAGTACCAGTAGGTGGATTTGCAAAACAACAGTGAAAGATGTTTGGGGAAAGATGTAATCGCTGAGGTAAAAAGAAAATTACATACCAAGGAAAAATCAGAAATTTGTTAGATTTCCTTACACTTATTTATGACTTGATATTGTTTTTAGTCTGAATTACATAATACTTTTCCTGCTTAGGCATTCTAAAAGTCCTATTCCAGTCTTGTTGAGAGAGCATGTTGGAAGTATTTGGTTTTGATTTATTTTAATGGCAAGAAAAAAAATCAAGGTCAAGATTCACTGAAAGATGTGTGCAAATATATTTGTGTTATGTTATTGAACTATGCTAAATATATTTTCCTAACTTAAACAATAACTTTGGCATAAGAATTGTCCTTATATAAACACAAAATGATTTAATGAATAAAGTACACCTTAGAAACTTCACAGAAAGCAATTGTTTAAGAGTAACAACCGGCAACCTACTTCTGAAATTTCAAAGAACCTATAGTACTTTATGCCTTTGTTTAGAATCAAGGGGTGCTAATGATTAATAATCAATGCTTTCCTCCAAAGCTCTCAAGAGGACCTCCTAAGATTACTTTTGAGGGATTCTGAAGACTGATGGGGGTCTACGGCTACACCACCCCTGAACGGGCCCACTCTCCTCTGATCTTGGAAGAATGGCGGGGGATCTAGGAACACACTGAGTTATTATCTTGTGAATAGCAACAGCAATCATAATAATGACATAACATTTAGTAAGCAGTAAAATTTTCTAGACACTACCTTAAGAACTTTTATGTGTCATCTTAATTATTTTAACAATGCCATAAATTAATTTTAATTATTATCTCAAAACTCAGACTCTGAGTACTTAATTTGCCCAAGGTTATATAGTAGGGTTGAAGTTAGAACCAAATCTGTCTGATTTCAATATCTGTGACTTTAACCACTCTATTATACTGGAGAAGGTTAAGCTTGTGTCTTTTTATAAACAAGGCAATTACCGCCTTCGATAACAGAATGTCTTCCTTGAGTGCGTTATTTTCTCCAACTCTGTAGCAAATGTCTTGCTGTTACCACATTGTTAAAGCAGTATTGATATGTTGATATAAAAATCCAACAAGGTAATTATAATTGAATTCTAAAGTGTCTTATAAATTTCCAGCTATCAAAGAAAGAATTGCAAAGTGAAATGTGGCAGTTTCATTTTTAGTCAGTGTATTATAGAAGCTTTTTAATAATTCAATTATATGTTTAGGTATCTCCGGGGATATTATTATGGTAAGAAGTATTTTTAAGGAAAAAAAAAACTGGCTTCATTTTGACAGAAAACAGATTTTTAACTTTCTGTCTTATTCAACTCATGTAAATGAAAGTAGCTTTCGGGTTACTGGAAGAAGAGCTAGGCTAGCGAGATTAAATGGAGTGTAGGAAAAACCAAACAAACTCCAAATAAGCAACAGTTAAAAGGAGGAGAAGAGAGGATCAGAGCTTCTCAACGAAGTCCTCTTTTTCTATGTACAAGATCTCAGAATGAGTCAAAGACTGTAAATTGAATTATTCTAGTTCCAAGGACAAAGAGGTAAGATGGTTTGAAAATTTAAGATTAAAACAGACTTACCTTTAGGAGAGCCAAGGCTACATGAAAGATTATGTTCAAACCCTGAAATGGAAAAAAAAAAAGACAGTGAAAATCAAAACTACTCTATTAAATACACTCCCCAAGACTTGGGTACATATTTGACAGAATTTCTAATTGTGTTCATCTTCACAGGATACCAGTCAAACCATGAGATTTTAAGAAAGGG